>VWZV01004694.1:27207-102677 GCA_013397155.1 Irena cyanogastra
AAAAAAAAAAAAAACAACCAACCAAAAACCACAAAACCAAAAAAAACACCAGAAACCTGAGATACTCTAACTATTCGACTGTGCTCAGAGGACATGTAAGAACCTGTAGTTCCCAGAAAATAATTTTCTAAAGAAAAACACACAAACTTGAAAGAGCTAAGTGACAGCTGCTACTAACCACATTGAAATTGATGTCTCAGTGACATAATCACATAAAATAGGGATTTTTGTTTCTTGATTTACAGTTAACACTCTCTTCACAATCCTCTTGAACAGAATCAATGTAAAGATGTGCTACAAAACTTTCATGCCATTTCAACTTCGAATGCAAAGATAAAATGAAACTCCACTATTCACTGGAGCCACTGAATCCATGCAAAACTTTATCCAGCCCATATTTTGTCTCCCACAGCAACACATTGAGAAATTTGGAATACATCATTGCACCTGTAAACTGTACACATTTTAGTAGCTTTTTTTTTATTCTTAAGCAGAGAGCTTATATTTTCAATTTTTGCAGTTTGACTCTTCCAAATATTTCTGGAGGAAAGGCTTAAATACATAAACAGATGTCTAACAAAGTCTTGAGTTTTACTGAGGCTAGAAGTCTGAGGAAGACATTACATCTGGCAGGTCCCTCAACTGTTAGGGAAAGTCAGCCTCAGGCTGAAAGCTGTATTTTTGTTCTTTTCTAGTAAGTAGTTCTTTGCAATCATGCAACTTCTTTATGAATACCACTGTGTTGAACATACAACATGAAGCTACAGCTTCTCAAATTTCATCATGTAGCAGCCACTGCTGGATACTCATTTGTTTAATTTCTTGGCATGGTGCTAATACATAGCTGATTACAAAAGAACACCACAGTATAAAGTAACTTGAAAGATTTAGCTGGAGGAACTTTTTTAAGTCTCAGGCTATCACTAAAGACAACCTGACCAAGAACCAGAAGCGTGACCATAACAATATTTTTTTGGGATCATGGGCGTTTTGATCAGTCAGGAGGAACTTGAGATTTTTTTCAGGTTGTAGAGAATCACTGTTAGCAACCATTACAAGTAAATGGAAAACATATTCTGCTTTACTGACTATTACTGAATCACTCAGGCAGTTCTGCCTACAGATTTGGGTCCTGTAAGTCCCTCTGACATGACCAGAGTCAGAGGCACCATAGGTTACTAAAAATTTGATCTACACATAGGAACCCAGATTTCCAAAGGCACTTAGAATGGTGTTCCCACAGAAACCAGCAGTGGCCAGCCATATGCATTGACAGTCCTGCTCCTTTTTTCTCCTTAGACTTCACCACTGAGAAACTTTAAAACATGGCAGATAATCCCTCAAAGTATTACCAAACTGCAACATGGCTATGAAAAGCTACAAAACATTCAGGTACACTTTTTCAGAAGATTGACATATTTTGACTGTGCTGTATTTTGAGACATTGTGATGATCACTACTTAAATGTTTAGGGGGGGAAAAAAAGCACAGACTGGCTGAATTATATATATGTTGTGATTCCTACTCACTAGGAAAAGGAAAACTCACCCTGGGGTGAGGGGTGGTGGTGTTTTGTTTTCCTTTTTGATTGTTGATAAGACAGACAGATGGACAGTATACCAGATTGATATTTAAGTGGAGCTGTAAGACATTCTGAAACATTGATCATGCATCTGACACCATATAATGAGAAGCTACTTTGAAAAGTAATGTAAAACACTCTCCTTTCACCGTGATTTTACTTCATAGAAGTGGCCTTACCTGCTTAGAGATTAGTGATTGGCAAGCTGTGAAACTGCAGCAGGCGGGATGCTGCATGCTAACTGTACACTGTGCTACCTGGAACCACTGTCAGGGCACATGAGTGACCTTCCTAAGGTAATCCAATCCAGCCAGCACTGCATAAATTTGTAACTAGCACCAACCGCTACCTTCAAGGAGAATGGTATACAACAATGAGCAAGAACATGTGTTTATCTAGGTGAAGTCTGTTAGCTCCCATCCAGACACATCTTCAATGTTTGTAAACACTTTGCTTATACTAAAGGAGACTTTTTTATCACAAAAAGGTATTATCCCACTTCCAGACACGGTTTTCCTAAGAAATGGCAGTGAAATATTAACTGCTGTGCTCCATCTGCAGAAGTAGAATGAAGAGCAAGTAGCATAACCTTTCTGAAAGCTTTGACAGGCATTTTGAAGGAAAGACTAAGAACATTTGCTATTTCCTGTGACTTGAAATCTTGCTTCAGCAGATTATATACTTTTTCTGTTACATTTCTCAACTTGTAAAATACCTGCATCTGTCTCTGGTAGCTACCAGTGTTCTGCAATTACAGGGGGGAAATCTAATATAGGTAAAACCAAAAGCATGACTTATAATTATTTTTTGGAGGCTAGAGCTCTTAAAATAATTCAGAAACTCAGACAGTTTTTTTTAATAACTGGTAGGACTCAGCTTTTTAAACAATCAAAAGCTTTACAGTTTTGATTTACAGGTTATTCTGTCTTTTCCAACAATTTGTCCTACTTTCTCAGCACATACTCAAAACTCTCCTTGGAAAGGGAATTGTTTTATGTAATAAACAAGGGTCATCTTCAGCACTAAATTTTAAACTTTTGTCCTATATTTCCATTTTCTGGTCTCAATTTAAAAACTGACTTAGCAGACTTACACATCTATCTCCAGTGCCAAAAAAAACTATAAATATAAGCCCTTCCTGCAATTTCATCAGTTTTTTCATAACTTGACTGTCAGAAAAAGAAGTTCAAAGAGCAGAAACTTTGCAAGAAATGCTGGTGTTACCAAAACGTTGGGAGTTTTCCCTCAGCGTTTGAAGGCATTAAACTTCTGGGCCGCTATCTGATTTCCGACAGGAGCCCCACCGCTGTCCCAAGTCCCTCCTCTGCCGCGCACAGCCGTGTCACCGCGCTCCCGGGCTGCGAACCGACGGGGAAGCCGCCGCTCGAACCGCCGAGCCAGCAGCAAGCCGGGCTCTTGCACAACCCCCAGCGCCTGCCGCTCCCCAGGCGGCCGCCCCAGCCCCCGCCCCCGCCCAGCGCCGCTCCCGGGAGAGCCCCGCGGGGGCTGCGGCGGCACAGCGCGCCCGCCTCGTCCCGCGCCAGGCTCATCCCGCTCCCGGCTCACTCCGCGCCAGGCTCATCCCCTGCCCGGTTCATCCCGCCCGGCTCGTCCCGCGCCAGGCTCATCCCCTGCCCGGGTCATCCCGCTCCCGGCTCGTNCCCGGTTCATCCCGCTCCCGGCTCGTCCCGCTCCCGGCTCACTCCGCGCCAGGCTCATCCCCTGCCCGGTTCATCCCGCCCGGCTCGTCCCGCGATGCCGGTGGGTGAGCCGAGGGTGGGCGGCAGCGCCAGCAGGGCCGCGCCGCCGGCGGCTGACGGGAC
Source organism: Irena cyanogastra (assembly GCA_013397155.1). Taxonomy (NCBI): domain Eukaryota; kingdom Metazoa; phylum Chordata; class Aves; order Passeriformes; family Irenidae; genus Irena; species Irena cyanogastra. Next base: position 30,613 of record VWZV01004694.1, read on the forward strand.
TTCTCTTGCAGAGCTTCCTGAAGTGGCTGCTGGGGATCTTGGGGGTCGCCGTGGTCGTCGTGGTCATCACCGTGCCCCTGGTGCTGCTCACCCGCAGTAAGTGCCGGGGGAGGCGGGCGGGGGGCGCAGCCACGGCAGCGGGGGAAAGTTCTGGGGAAAGTTTGTGCCTCAGGGAACGGGCTCCGCAGAGCTGCAGCTGCTGGGTCCTGCAAACTGGGAGGTACGGCCGGCTCGGCAGAGCGGGCGGGGGGCGCGGGGACAATTTAAAAGTCTCTTAATTTTCTCGTTGCGTTGATAATAATTAAAAGCATTGTCGTTTTCACCGTCGTTTTCTGTTCTTATTGTCGCCAAAGGCTCTCGAACCAGCAGTAAACTGCCAATTACTCATTTTTCTAGAGTGTAGTGAAAAGATTATATTCCCTCTAATTTGCTTTGTTTGCACAACTTTTGTTAACGCCGTTGAGTGAAATTATACAAACAGCACAGTTACAGAGGTCAGAAAAGTACAGAAAGATTCGGAACGTGGTTTTGGACTCTGACCAGTTAGCACTTTCCAGGTTGCCCTTGTGGCTCTGGATGTTAATGTGAAACAGGATTAAATCCTGATCAAGCAATGCATTGCTTTCAGCTGGTAGGACAGAACCGCTCTCGCTTTGTGCTCTTACCATTAACAGGTGAGCAGTCGTGGTGTGTGCAGACAGCACGGCGCACACTGAGGGAGGGTTCTCTAGACTAGACCTAGGTCCGAGAAGTGCAGCCCAAAAAAAGTGAAGATGTGTAAGAGGAACTTGAGGATGTGGTCAGAAATTGCTTACGTGCGCACAAAGTTCTGGGGGTTTTGTTGTGTCACTTAAAGAGGCGGAGCCTGTGTCCCTGGTGCTCGTGTGGCATAATTTACATTGAACTGTTCTGCCGTTCAGCTCTATTAATATTAATAGAAATGTCACAGTCATTCAGAACTGGATTTTCAAAGTCCACATGTCTGAGTTACATGCCTTCTAGGCTGAAACTTCCATCAGCAGGTGCTGAGTCTATTTTCTCTTATTTTTGGGCAGCTTTTTGCCACTTATCTCAAAAAAGCAGATTTTTGAGGTGACAAAAAATATTCTGAATTTCACAAGTGGGGAAGAGCAATAGAAAGGGTCTTGATAACTTATCAGATGGATGTGTGCAGGCGTAACACCTAGTGAAAGAATTCAGTATGCAGGCCTGAACTCTGCTGAAGAGTTAGTACTTGTCTATCTTGATGCCAATGCTATGTCTTACAGTAAATAAAGTGGGTTTTCTTCTTTCATGAATTGTAGCATAGGAGTTCTTTTGCTCTAGAAGTGGCTGCAATTCAAGATCAGTCATTCAGTTGCATAGTAAATTCATTTTACTTGAAAGAGGCATTTCTGTTCTATGATAGACAGAATACCACCATGCTGTCAGCCTTGGCTTGTGTCCTTTGGTTGTAAAAGAGTAGAACAGTGTGTCAGACTTTTTACTGTTGGCTCAAATTAAGGCATAGAGAACACACTCAGGTAGTTCAGTAGGTCCCTCTGGGTAAAATAGGGATTGGGATGGAGTGGTCTCAGTTCAAAAACTTGAATTCTTGTTTCTTCACAAATCAGGCCAGCAGTAACATTTGAACAACTGTGACCATTATAGTTTGGGAACTGCAGAGTTCTTTTGAATTTTTGACTGAAGGTTGCTAAAGAGATGCTTTCTGTTAGCTGAGAGTGTACAGGTGGTGTACTAATAATTTATAAGTTAGAGAAATTAATCACTAGTTTGATTATATAGCTTTTATGAAAAACCACAGGAAATGAGAGTGAGCTGGGGATGCCTCTCAGGCCATGCAGGTGATGGAGTACAAAATGAAAAAACTGCTTTGGGAAGGAGCAGTTCATGTGACTGTGACTATGTGAAATCAAAGTCTGCTCTGATAAAAATCCTTGAAATTGCAGTCAGATAGTTTTCATTTCATCCCAATGGTTCAACCATTGTACAGGGAGTGAATATGACAGTTATTGATATAAACAGATAATTTCGAGTTTGGATTTCTTACCTTTGGTCTGCAGCTGTTTTCCCTGCCATGCTTATCAATGTATTTTCATTTCATAATTTTAGTATTCATGCAGCACATAATTAGTTTGATTAATGGTCTCCAGTGCAGTGAAAGGTAGTGAAATTTTGCCCCTCCAGCAGACCTGTGGCTTGTTGGCTGGCCTGTAGGCCTTGCAAGGGGAACTTCTTTTCTTGCAGACACTTAGCAAGGACAAATAGTGCAGGCTTAAATTTTCGGAGTGGTTCCCTAATTTGAGGTGCAGCCATTTACCTGGAGGGTCTCATGCCAAAACTCTGTAAAAAATTCTATATTTCATTTAGACCCACTGCCTATTTTGACACTTCATTTTATATTTAATAACCAAATGGGGCTACTTGCATCAAACAGTTTAATTTCAAAACAGCCTTGGGGCTTATATTTGAAGTCTGTTGATCAAAGCCTTCTTGTGCTTTGAGGAGCTATCCAACAGGTGACTACAGCAACAAGTTGTTACACTTAAAGCATGAGTATTTTATAAAAAAATATTTGGTCTGTTTGTTCATGATTCACCGATTTGCTTACACTTCTCACAGGTTTTTTTTCTTCTATAACCTTCCATGCAAAAGGCAGATTGAAACATCCCATGTCTGTATACACTTTTACCACTTCTCTAAGTGCAGGTCTTGTTACAGCTGGGCAGGAACACCGGGAGTTCCAATGCTGGGAGCAGGAAGGAGACAGTTCAATATTTACTATTATTCTGCTGCCATGAGCAAGTCATAGACAGCCTTAGAGTGAGGGTCTCATGCAGCTGTCTGTCACAAACCGGGTTTCTCCACCCACAGGTTTAATTCTCCAAGGGTGAGATATTCACTAAATGAGAAGGATCATCACCATCATGATTATATGGCATTATGTGTGTGCTTTTGTGATCTTTTGATAGAAATGTGCCTAGGAGAGGCTGGAAGAGCACAGCAGGTCCTGGGGAAGTTAATGACCTTAGGGTGCCTGAGTGTTCTGTTTGAAAAGATAGGGAATGGATGTGTTTTCCTGCTACATGTCCTTGACTTCTGTAACTGTCATTTAACTCAGCTATCTACCCTAATTCAAATGTTGAGTAATATAATATAATATAAAAACCCATTATCAACAGTAGATTGCTATCTATAGAACACTTCTGCTATTATTTCCTTGCTTTTCATGAGATGGGGTAAATTTGAGAGGGATTCCAGAGCTATGATTTACCAAGTTAATGATTAAATCCCTCCAGGGAAGTCTCTGCAGCCCCATGGAGTGGCTCTTGGATGAACTGCGCCAGGAGGTGTCACAGCACTCACACTTGGTTGTGGTCTCTCCTGAGTGTCCTGTATCAGCTCCTGGGTATTGGATAGAATTCTGGATGAAGTGAGCCTTTGGCAAGAGCCAGCAAAGGAGTTTTTACCTGCTTTTCTTGCTGGAAATCTACTTCAGGGCTCTAACTGTCACATAGTAACTGAGGGCTGGAGTATACAGAAGGGGAGAAGAGTTAGAGTACTCTTACACGTTGGAAGAGAAATGGAGAAACAACAGATTTGGAAAAGCTAGCCTGAAATGTCTCTTACTTTTCTGGCCACTGAGTCAGCCAGGATTCCCTTGCATCTCTCCCACTGCTCCTAAATTACATGCTTTGATTGCAGATCATTCTCGCTCTTCTGCCTTCACTTTAAAGTGGCGATAACCATTCACCTTTTCTGATTTTTATAATTTCTCCATCCCTTCCTTGTTATTACTGAACATCATGTTTGTGCTTGTCTTTCCCTTTTTGTGGTTTTTCCTGTCTCTCTTGGTAGTGGTGAATATGCAGTAAAGCTTCCCATGCAGTAAAGTTTACCATGGTTTAAAGTCGGTTGATTTCTTGCCCCTTTTCTTTTGAAATTACACGTGGAAATGAGGAAAATGTGCCTTGACACTGGGGAATAACCAGTAAAAATACCAAAAGTAATTTCTCAACACGATTCCAGTTTGGTGTGGCAATACGTCATACCATAAACCTTACACAATTGTTAACTTCTTGTTTGCCTTGCACCTGTCCTGGTTTTGGCTGGGAAGCAGGTAATTTTCTCCTGGTAGCTAGTCCAGTGCTCTGTTTTGGAGTCAGTATGAGAATGATGTTGATAACACACTGATGGTTTTTGGTTGTTGCTAAGTAGTACTTACTCTTAAGTTTCCCAGGCTCTGCCAGAAAACAGGTGCACAAGGAGCTGGGAGAGAGCATGGCCAGGACAGCTGACCCGATCTGGCCAAAGGAGTATTTCATAACACATAATGTCATGCTCATATAAACTGGAGGGTTGGCTGTGAGGTGCTGATTGCTGCCTGGGCAGGCTGGACATTGGTCAGTGGGTGGTGAGCGAATGTACTTTGCACCAGTTGTCTTTCTTGGGTTTTATTCTTCTCACTTTCCGTTTCATTACAGATATTATTACTATTATTATGAGTATTATGTTTAGTTTTATTTCAATTATTAACTGTTCTTATCTCAATCTATGGGTTAATCTTCTCCTGATTCTCCTCCCTATCTCCACTGAGGGCGAGGGAGGGAGGAAGCAAGTGGTACTTAGTTGCCAGCTGGGGTTAAACAATGTCAACACCTCACACCTACTGAAATCAACTCAATTTTTCTCTTAAGAGAGGGTGGCATATTAATAGGAAATTCCAAAATTCAAACAGAATTGTTTATCACTTTTGTGTGAGTACCACTTACGTAAAAGGTTAAGAGACTTCTCTGCAGAAGGACTTACTTAAGTTTTACTGTTGTAACAAGGGTATTATGATGTAACTATTTCTAGTGTATCATTATGACAGTGGAAATATATATGTACCATCCGGAGTCAGATCAGGGTAGAGATGAATCACAGAATCATTAAGACTGGGGAAAACCTCCAAGATTGTCAAGTCCAACCTTTGTCTGAGCACCACTTCATCAACTAAACCATAGCACATCCTGTCATCTCGTAAACATTTGCAGGCTTGGAGGCTCTGCCACTTTCCTGGGCACTTCTTTTCAATGCTTAACCAACCTTTCAGTGAAAAAATTCTTCCTGATGTCCAACTTCCACCTGTCCACCTTCTCTGGCACAGCTTGGGGCTATTTCCTCTTGTCCAGTCACTATCTGCCTGGGAGAAGAGCCTGCCCCCCACCTGGCTACAGCCTCCTTCCAGCTAGCTGTAGAAAGCAATACCATTTCCCCTGAGCCTCCTCTTCTCCAGGCTGAACACTCCCAGGTCCCTCAGCCATTCTTCACAGGACTTGTGCTCCACAGCCTTCACCAGCTCCATTGCCCTTCTCTGGACATATTCCAGCACCTCCAGGTGAGTCTTGAATTGAGGGGCCCAGAACTGGACAGAGCACTTGAGGTGTGGCCTCACCTGTGCCAAGTACAAGGGGACAATCACAGCCCTGGTCCTGCTGGCCACATTATTCCAGATACATAATTCCATCCAGGCCAGGATGCCATTGGCCTTCTTGGCCACCTGGGCACAGCCAGCTCATGTTCAGCCTGGTGTTGACCAGCCCCCCCAGGTCCTTTTCCGCTGGGCAGCTTTCCAGCCACTCTGCCCCAGCCTGTGGCGCTTCCTGGGGCTGTTGTAGCCCAAGTGTAGGACCTGGCTCTCTCTGAACCTCAGGCAGTTTGCCTTGGCCCATCAGTCCAGCCTGTCCAGGTCCCTCTGCACAGCCTTCCTGCCCTCCAGCACAGCAACACTCCTGCCCAACTTGGTGTCGTCTGCGAACTTAATGAGGATGAACTCAATCCCCTCATCCAAAGCACTGATAAAGATTATTAAACAGAGCTGGCCCCAATACTGAGCATTGGAAACTAGTCATTTAGAGTTTAGAAAAATAAGTTTGTATGTGAAATTGTTGAAAAAGAAAAATAACAAGCAAATGCAGCCTCTCTGAGGAACCTAAGAGTGAAAGAAGCAGTTTTGCTAAAATATAAACATCCATTGACTTGTGTACCATCTTCAAAGCCAATAAAATGCTCTTGAATGTCAGCAATTACTTTATTCTGTCAAATTAAACCTATTTCACCTTTTTTTTTCGAATGGAATCTGAACTATAAGAACCAAAATTTGGAATTCAAAGTATGTTGAGTGTGTTTGGTCGGTGGCACAAAGTGGATAAGTAAGAATATACTGGTAATGGCCTACCTTGTAGATTGAGAAAATGCTTCAACTAGAACTTCTATGACTGTACCCTTACAGTTTGGCATGTGTTTTCATATTCAGATACTATGTGGAAGGTGTTGACAGAAAATGAAATTTTAATTTTATACATAGCCAACAAATCTTAATAGTGGCCTGATTTTTAGTAATGAGACCTTAGCAAAATATGTATGTCACCAGGGAGAAAAACATTCATCAGTTTGGAAAAATCCCTAAACCTGTTCATCAGCCACCTGTCTTAAATTGCCTCTCCTTTTCCAAGAGAGAGTTTTGTTGCTTTCCGAAGCCCCTCTGATTGAAAATGACACTTTCTCGATTAGGAAGAAGTCATATTCCCAACTAGACAACTGTGTATGAATATTAAATACCCACTTGTTCATAATCCGTCAAATCAAATATTCAGTTAAATAAATAACCTGAGAAATTAATATTCTCACAGAAACTTCAGGAGCAATAAATCCAGCCTAGTAATTTTTTTAAAGAGTCACATTTCAAATGGAATTCAGCAAGCATTTTTTAACCTTTTCTGAGCATTTTAGGCAAAATCATAGTTTGTTACATGTCTTGCAGCGATAGTTGTACAGTCTGTGCTGTATGTATACAGTTATCTTATTGTTTGGAAATAAGAGTAAAGCTGTAATAGCTGATATAAATGTCTTCATGTGATATTCCAGGTGTCACAGGTATCCAACCTGCAGAAAGAGAACCTGCAAAAACTGTTGTGAGATGTTTTTCTCTGTGTATGTGTGTCCCCAAGGACTTTGCTGTCTTTTTCTTCTTCAGCGTAAGGGAAGTGAAGGCAGTCTGCTTAAAAGTGTCCAAAAGGCTGGGGTCTCAGAATTGATAGGGGCAGGTTAGCATCAGGGTTGATCAGTCACCACGTCTGTACTTGAGTTTTTAATGGTTGCTTTTATTCTAGTCTTTTGATTTAGCCAGTTGAAATTAAAATTCCTTCCCTTCTGGACCCTGTAGATAAAAAGGTAGATTTTAGGTTTCCATTAAAAAAAATAAAAAAAAAAATAAAGCCAGGGAGGACACAGGGAGAGAATTGCATACCTGAATTTAAAATCTGTAGTCTTTGTTTTCAGAGGAAGAAAATCACAAAGACTCACAGACTGAGTGGTTGTTGTTGTTGTTACTTGTCATACTTTGGAAAAACTAGCTTGTGCACTGCAGCAGTAAGAAAGAAATACTTTACATAGAAGCTGACTGCAGCTGAAGTTGATGAACAAACTCATTAGCTTAACTCGATTCAAAGTTTCACTTGGTCCTTTCAAACTAACTCAGTTACTTGGCTTTAATTTTCCATTCAAAATTTTAATGCTAAAATAAACTTTAAGATACTGTGGTGAAAAATCACCTCAAAAGAGGGATAAATATTTAATCAATTATTTCATCATAATCTTATCAGGAAGTATTTGTTATTTAATTTTTTTCTTTTTTTATTAGACCTTCCCTGAATATTTTATTGCTTCTCAGATTTTTAGGTTTTTTTAATTTGAGACATTACTGAAATTTGAGTTTAAGGATAAGCAAGTGATTCATAATTGCAACTGTTAGCAGCTGGGGCTTTGCAGTGAACTTCCCAGAGTGAGCATGTGGAGAAAGGCACAAAGATCATTTCTTTTCAGCTTTTGAGGAATACATGTTTGCTGAGGCAGGAGAGCCAGAGGTCTTCTGTACATTTTTGTCACTGTCAAAAAGGTGTTTTCATTTCCATGAGTTTGTTGAGTGACCTTGCTGACATCTGACACTCCTTTATTTTATGCTTGCTGAATTTACCTTGCAATAAAGTTTTATTGCCTTCCCACTGCTACTACTTTAGAGACGGTTAGCTGGAACACTTTAATAACCAGCAATAAAAATCTACTTAGTAGCCAGGTTAAGAATCTGGAGTGGAACAATTTGCAGCAGAGATCAGAATCTCCCTTTTGTCTGTTTCTTTCAGAAGAGACCTATTCAGGAAAAACGTACACTCTACAGAATTACTTGAACAATGACTATAAGTACAAAACACATAATTTGGAGTGGATTTCAGGTAATTCATTTATACATACAACTTGATTGTCAAGAAAATGCACTACCTTCAGCCTGCAGTCACCTCATGCTGAGGTGACTACTGTATTCTGAAAAAAAGTCAAATTATTTAATAGTGCCATTATAGAAGAGTGCATAGTTCAAAGGGTTGATTCCTTGTTTCCCTTAGAAACATGCTCAAGTTCATGGCAAGGTCTATTCTCCTACTGCTAAAAGAGCATGCTTACTTCTGTGCTTTAGGGTAGAAGCATGCTACCCTCTGAGGTGTGTCAGCTTCCTGTGCATTGGGCTGCCAGAGAGCAGGGAGGTGCAGGCTGCTTTTCCTTCTGAGTATGCCTACTGCCCCAAGGGAAAGAGGTGCTAGAAGGTGGATGCTGTGGGCTCCACGACTATGTTTTGTGAACATTCTTGTGCTATAAGCCTCCTTTTGTTATAGAATTGGGAAACATGGCATTGACCAGATATTTGGATTTTATTTCCTGCTTAAAAACATACAGGGGAAATAGAATTAACTGATGAGCATTTTACTTACTTTTTCTTGTCATCTCTCTTGTGCTTTTAGGAAATCAGTATCTTCACAAAACAGATAATGGGGACATCCTATGTGTCAGTGCTGACAATGGAACATTCTCAGTAGTCCTGGCAAATACAACATTAGTATGTTGACTTATATGTAATATATGCAGACGTTGGGAAAGGTATTGGATTTCATATTTTGTTCTGCATGGTCTTTGGAATCAGTGCTTAATGTGTTTCTTTTTACCCTTCCTTTGTTGACAGGATAAGTACCAGGCAAGCACTGTTATCTTGTCTCCTGACCAAAAGTTTGCTCTTCTGCAATACAGCTATACAAAGGTACAAGTGCACCTTACAACTGAGGATGAAACTGGACAATAAAGGTTTGGGAACAGCTGAGAGGCTGAGAGAACGTGAGGGAAATGCAGGAGGATGGATGAATGTGAAGGGAACAGTCAAGTTGAGCAGGCAGGAGGAGAAGAGACTGGTATTATCTGTGAGCTTGGCAGAAGAGAGTTGACTGCCCGAGGAAAAAAAAACATCTGGATAGAAAGTGGATGTAGAATTATTGCAAGGAGAACAAGGCTAGATGGTTTATCTGGGGAGACAATCTAGGAGAGTAGATAGGCATGGCTGTCCCAGGAGTTGTGTGGGTAAGGAGAAGTGATGAGTAGATATGCTGGTGTACATCTGCTTGTATATGTATGCTATATATATATATATATGTGGTTGTTACATTGTGGTGGTAGGAGGTAAGAGTTTGCAACTGAGGTGAATGAAAATCTGCATGTGCTTGGAGTGGGCTTGTGTGTCCCTGTTGCCTCCTGTCAGCAAGCACATGAAAAGCCTGCAGGAGAATGCCTCATCCTGGCACAGTGCTGAACTGTGCAACAAAGGTCAGCCCACGTTTGTGCCAGGTGGCATGAAAACCTGGCTCTGTGTGCCAGTTGAGGAGCCTAATGGTGGTGATCATTTGCTGTGCACTTTGTGCACTGAGAAACCGCTAACTCTGTTGTTCTTTCCTTTTTTTTTTCTAGATAGGTGCTGGTTCTGATTGTAAAAAGTTCAGTGCTGACTGGTGCAATGTACAAATACTTGAGCACTGTGTCACTGAGCATTGTCTACATGTCCTGGCCTTGCAGTCCCAGAGTGGTTCTTGCACTGTGCCAGACGCAAACTGTGCACTCAGTCATCAATTTTTTTCAGTTTTGGCTTCCGTGCTGGCTCCTCCTAAGCCAGTTAGCTTTTGTTTTTCTGAATTGTTCAGAATTATTTGACTCTTCACTACATCATTAGAGGCCACAAAATGCCTAATATTTTACCAGCCACCCTACACATCCCTTTTACTTTTAATTTATTGCTCTGTAGTATTTTATTTGTTACATTTGTAAGAGTTAATTTTGTTTTAATGGCGAAGCAAGATATTTTAACCTTTATATAACTGTGTGAGTGAAAGTTCTGTTATTATTAATCTTTATTGCAAAGAAAGAGAGTAACAAAATGAATCATGAGGATGTAGACACTTGTTATGTAATAGCCATCTGGCTGTGTAGTACTAAGTTGTTGGTTTATATCTTCATACAAATATCCAAGAACCCTCTTAGAAGGGAGCATTATTGCAACATGTCAATGCTGTTGAGCTAAATCAAACCTCTCCAGCCCCACATAGTGAACATGTTTAAATGTGTGTGCATTATCATCATCATCATCATCTTTCTCTCTGCTGAGTGCCCACAGAGCGATAGAGATTTCAAGGGGCAGATTTCTCTGAGAAGGGATTTATTTCTGTGACAATATGAATGGGAATAGGTCAGCCTGCTACTGGAGGAACTGCTACAGACGTACTGCTGGGACTTGTGAGAACTACTATAAAATAAGATGCCAAGTTAAATAATAGAACATGAAAAATGAGACAGAAAACAGCAAATGAGCCAGTAAAGCACAAGGAAGAGGATTAACTGCACACTGACAATAGTCTGCCTTGTAGCTACAAGGATTTCTGAAAACCTGCAGCATCTCTGGCATCTCTATCTCTGTCCTCAATCAGTCAGTGGCCTCTGTCATGGTGTTTAAGTGATGACCCCAGAAGAGTGGAAATTCTTTAGTCTTTCCTTAAGCCTGGTAGAGATCTGTTACTTTTGTATCTTCATTGTGTTATCTCTATATTAATAAAAATCACAAGGATTTAGGGGTAATTCGAGCTGCAAGAGATGTGAAACCTGATGAAATTTATTTTCTTAATATTAAAATAATTCTTTTGCAGTTGTGGAGGCATTCCTTTACAGCTTCATATCACATCTATGATTTCAGTAGCAGGTCAGTAACTTTTGCACATGAAATGTTGTTTTGACATTCATTTTGCACTGAAATGTCATTTCGCCGATTTCTCTTGGCTGCATTTTGTTTTTGTTTTTCCAGTTCTATCTTAGATGATGGACTACTACCTAATAATACACAGTATATATCCTGGTCACCTGTTGGTCATAAACTGGTAAGTAAAGAAAAGTGAAATTTATGTAAACAGTCATTTTTATACACTTGACGTGGAAACTCATGTTGTCTGTACCCTTGAGGTTTTGGGACTTTCCTACTGCTAGGTAAAGTAGCTGAACTAGTTTCAAAATTGACTACTGTTGCTGGAAAGACTCCAGCGTTCCTCTGTGTGTTTTGTTTTGTTCTTTAATGAAAATGCATTCCTGAAAGTAACTAGTGGCCCCAATAGTCATGAAATGCACAAATGCACAGGAACTTTGTGTTTTTACAGTTGCAGACAGTAGCTCATCCCTTTCAAAGACAGCAGCATTACAACTGTCTATTTAATCATCACTGTGTGATTTTTATCTCCTATTTACACAATAATTGATGAAGTTTTACTTCATGGATCCATGTCATGGGATTAGAGGATTAAAATCTGTCTTGTGCTCTGTCCCACTGTTGTTTTCTTCCTCCCCTCCCCTTCAGTCCATGTCAGTGGTGCCAACCACCACATGTGCAAGGCTTGTGCCTTCCTTGTGTTGAGCGTTAGACTGCCACTGGAGAATGTGGTGTTTATTTATTCTTATTGCTTAGTGAATTTGTATGTGAATTATAAAGACCAGCAACAGAAGCAAAGGAAGTTGAAAAGAGTTTCTGCATCTTGGAGCAAAGCTCTGGAATAAAACTGTGTAGTTCAGTTATTGGAGATGAAAACCAGGGGTGATTAGAGAGGCAGGCAGGTGCCAAAAACTAGAGTTCTGAGTGCTGCTGAAGAAATGTACCATCTTTGCAGATCAATTGGCAGCACTGAGAACCCAGTGAATGTTTTACCAAAGCCATGATAGTTTTCTTCGAAAGACAAATTAGTGGAAAACAAGTCCTGATGAAGGAAAATAAGTTTGTATTTGGGAGAAAATAAATTGCAGGATTTTCAAAACTTGATACAGTAGTCATGTCACTTTTCATATTTGATTTGGTTTTTTGAATCTACGCCTGAAGTTATTTTGCTCACCCTGATCTGTGTCAGTATTTGTATTAGTAATTCCAAGTTTGTTAAGTATCAATGCTGATCGGTGAAATGCAGCTTTTAAAGATAGTTTTTGTCATCTGGTGTAAATTGCCTAGTAGATGAAAAAAAGAAAGGAAGTAGGATTTATTCTAATAGTAATTATTGTCACAATGATGTTTTGCAGGCATATGTTTGGAATAATAATATTTATGTAAAAGCTTCACCAACAGCAGAAGCTGTGCAAATCACTCAAAATGGAGAAGAAAATAAAATTTTCAATGGAATCCCAGACTGGGTTTATGAAGGTAACTACATCAAGCAGGTTTTACTTTCCATTACTGTGTGAGAACTTTGGTTTATATTAATTATTATCTCATTCCTTACCACTGAAAAATTCAAATTAATGAAACTCTCTATTTTAAAAGAAACATGCATTCTTGTCTGGGCATAATACTTGGTCAGTGTGAGGATCTAAGAATATGTATGAGTTTGCCTAGTTTGCATTGTGTCACTGGAAATTTTAGTGTGAATTAGCTTCACATGATATATTATAAACATTCATCTAATGTCTCATTTTAGAACCCCAACAGTCTGCATTTTAGTATCTGAACTTCAGTTTTAAAAAATCCTATTTAAAACTAATGAGAACAGCACCTAGGATAGAAGAGCCAATTTATCAATTATAACTTAAATACATTTGCATCTCTTTCAGAGGAAATGTTTGGCACCCATTCTGCTCTGTGGTGGTCTCCAAATGGCATTTTTTTGGCATATGCATCCTTTAATGATACAGAAGTTCCTGTTATAGAGTATTCCTTTTATTCTGAGGACACCTTGCAGTATCCAAAGACCATCAAAATCCCATATCCCAAGGTCTGTGTTATTTATTAAACATGTTTGTTCTGTAGTTTCATTAAGAGAGTAGTCTCATTTAATCAGTTCCTGCTAATGAAAATATTGTCTGTCTCTCCTCAACAGCTTGCTGTGATTACTCTTTCTGAAGTCAACAGCATCTGGCAATGTTAAAATATTTTATTATCTTCAGGGGAAGGAAAAAAGAGGAAAAAAAAAAATATGATTTAAGGTTTTGTTGTTTCACTATAAAATTTAGAGGTAGTCAGTAGATGTTGAGATAAAAAAGCTCTCAGGGAGCTAAGTTGGTAGAAAGCATTAGGCTTTTTTTAGTACTTTAGGTTAGGATTGTGCATGGTATTGATAATGGAATCTTCTTCAGCTAATCTAGCATTTTCAGTTTCTTGTATTGAGAGGAAGAGGAGGAATCTGCTAAAGCAGTTTCTTTTCCCACACCTTAAGCTCTTTCAGTTGTAGCTGAGAGAGTGAAAGCTTTAGTGCAAGGAGCTCCTCCTTCCCTCTCTTCTCCACGTGACTTTATGCCCACTGCTCGTGGCACAGTTGGCACTGGGCTGAATGAGGTGAGAGTCAGTGCAGAGTGCTCTAGTGGGCTCCTTCATGTGGTCCACATGAGGAGGGTTTCATATTTAATACAGGACTTACCTGTTATTTGATGTTATACAGGATTTTGATTTATCTGAGCAATGCACTTAAGACATCAAGCAAGTACAAATGACTCTTTGAGTACAACAATTGCACTACCCTGCTGAGTGTCAGTGCAAACACGTTCTCACAGCTGGCCTCCATAACACACTCACCATCACCATGCTGGCATTCCCATTGCTGGGAAGGAATAGATGGCTTGAAATCATCTCAAGTCCATAATTTTAGTTCTTTCTGTTCACCCCTAGGTTTTTATACTCTGTGTTGGCTTAAGGCATCAACATTCCCCACCCCAGTCCGTGATGGTCTGGCCATCCCAGGAAGATATTTTCACTCTTGATTAATGGGGCAGGACAGATGGTACAGCCAGTTTATTGCTCATCTGGTACGGCTGCCTGGTGGAAAAACTGCCCTCTTTGTGCCAAGCTCAGCTTTCTCTGCAGCAGCCGTGATCGCTCCCTCCCCTTCCCAAAGGTCCTGGACATGGCCCCTGAGGAGAGACATAGGTGTGGCATGAATTGCCAATCTAAATTACACATTTTATTACAAACCCCTCTTGTTTGGAATGTTGCTGACTTCTGGAGGTGGATCAAGCATAGCTACCTAACTGTTACCATGAGGACTTGGCTGGTTAACTGCAAGAGCAGCAGCCCTTACTGACACAGCTCTTTTTCTGTCAGCAGCATTACATTAGACATGGTGCAGTACATGCTGCAGTCACAGCTTTGATTGTGATATAGGCAGCTGTGATATGATTAGTTCATGTAAGGTACTGCTTCCATGGAGAAACATTCTTCTGTGCGTTAGCAATGGATTTGATTCTCTGCTAGGTACTGTATGTGGCATGTAGGATGAGATCTGGTCAAATACAGTAAGCCCTGTGATTGTTTCTAAATGTAGTAGTCTTTCTTATCTAGAAACACATAACTAACCCTTCTGTGTGAAAAATACAATGGATAATTTATGTATCAGTCATAAAACTGCATTTAGGAACTTATCTTTTCACAGGTTTGCAATTGGTTGGTTTTACCTTTCTGTGTGTAGTAACTTATTCATCTATAATTTCAAACACTTCACAAAGAATATTCTCCCTTCAAAAGTACAATGAAAAATTTTATTTTTAGGCAGGAGCTACAAATCCAACTGTACGATTCTTTATTGTGGATACCACATCACTTTCAGCTTCCGGCTCTGCTGAAATTTTTCCACCTGCAGAAATAGAATCAGGGTGAGAAATTTTGGTTAAATATTTGATATTTGATTGTTTCTTTTGATGGCAGAGGAGGAGCTTTTATGTATGACCTCTCTGTATTCAGTGTACATGGCAGTTTTTCCCTGTAATGTGGCTCTGGTAGCAACAAGATTTACCAGAGAAAATCTGCAGAGAGATTATCCTCCTAGTGATTATATATAGATGGCATATTCCATGTATGTTATATTCAGAATGTGACAAGTTCTTGGCTCGTCACATTCAGTGGAGTCTAACTATGGTGAAGTCATTTCACAGTACAACTTTAATATGAGCAAGTTTTCGTATAATCAAATTATAATATATGTATTTCTATTCACTGGGGGAAAGAAAACCCAACAAAACAAAACCTTAATGGTAAGTGAAGATTTGATTTCATTGGAAGCAGACTCCTTGCTAAGGCAAGGTATCATGGTTGTCTTCAGATTTATATTTAAAATGTTTGTTTTCTTGGTGAAGATGGTGAAAATCAGCACCTCTCAGAGTATGTGGAAAATTGTATTCCTCAAAATGCCGCTGGAAATGCACAACATGATATAAATGTATTTTGTAAAGCACAGCTACATCAATTTAAAGTGCATGCACACAATTTGGTATCCCAAATCTTGGGTTTTGTTTTTTTCTTTTTAACAGTATTGTGGAAATGTTTTAGAGGTTTGCACTTACAAACATGATTGGTATGAAAGCACAGGTTATATTGATAAACTAGAAAAAAACAAAGGTCTGTTAGCTTATGCATAAAACCAGCATTTTATACGTGGGGGCCAAAAAGCTATAACTGGAAAATCAGTACTCTTCCATTTCAGTCCTCACCACAGGGTAACATCCATGTGTTAACAGAGATGCAAGTTCTTATGAATATGTTATTCTTTTCCTTCCCTTACAGTCACACTGCAATAGCTACATGTTAGATAGCTGTCGTGCCTTGTTTTCCTCCAGGATTGAAAGCCCTTTACGTTTTGCTCTGTACTGATTAAGATCTTTGCTGCCTTAGAGGTTTTTTTTACTTTTTTTAATATCTTAAGGAAGCTGATGTGAGGAGAATAACCATCAGCTACCTTCCAGCCTTACACCCATCTGGCTAACAGAAGTGTGAGTTACGTGGAGTTCATGCATTTTTAAATTGATTTGCCACTCTGTTAATCAGGATTAATACAAATGCAAACCTAGAACGATGAGTTCAAGGATCAAAATTCACTCCTCCTCCCAGTGGCTGATCCAAATAATGGTCTTCTCACCATATGTGTCCTGCAAAAGTTGAGGTGGCCAGAACGAGTCTTGGGGAACTTTGCAAGAGCAAAGGTACACGAGCAGGAAAGGATGAGCAGTGTGCAGTGTTGCTGTTGTGTAGTTTTTTTTTTTTCTGGAGGTGCAAAATATTGAATATTTACGTTGTATTTATATGTATACCACTATATGACAGGAGAGGTTAGTTTTTGTGATGGAAAATTCTATTTTTACTTCCACAGAGCTAAATTTTGAGCAAAACTAAGCTTGAGTTGGTGGCATACCTCACTCCAGCTGCCTGGCTGGGGAGATTGAGGGGCAATGCCTCAGCAAATGGTTGCCTGCTACAGCATTATCCAGAGCTTGGATAAGCATCAATTTTACCCCTAAATATGAAGGGGGCACAGCCCCCTTATGTTGCAAAGCAAGAGTTTTATTTGTCAAGAAAAACTGCCAGACTCTGGAATGGCAGTGCTTTGCCATATGATGGTGCTTGAAACCTGACACTCTGCTTGAGTGACCAGCCTGAAATCCATGCAGCATTTGAGCACTGGTTTTGGCACCATGGATACAGAGGACTCCTGTTAGCCAGCAGGAGGATGGAAGGAATGGATCCTTCTTGTCTGAAATTATCTGTCCTGAAGTAAGCTGACTTCTGAATAGAGTAGTTGTAGAGTATCCTTTTTCAGCAACAAACGAGGAAGGGCAGTGCAAAACTACTGTACTTGAGTTAATTGCAGCTTAGTTAACCTTCTCTGTGTTGTTGAGTACTGAAGGTGCTTTCCCACTTTCACAGGGGAGAGATACTTATTATAATAGCTTGATAAATAATACTTTTTTGGTTTGTTTTCCTTGTAATGTTCATGTTGTCTGGTTAATGGTTTATAGTCACCAGAATTGTTAATGTCTCTCACTTTGAAGGAATGAAACGTGTGGGACTAATTCCCCTTATACAAAACAAGGGAAACCACTGTTACAGGTACAGAAAGAATGATGTTTTATTTTTCTTTTTTTTTTACAAACAAGCTCCTGCAGACTCAATGGCAGTAGCACTTAAATGACCTGCTGACTTCCCAAATACAAATGCAGACACAGACCTTTTCCAAACATGATTTTGAAACTGTCATCTAGAAATAAATCGGAAGGGTTTTGATAGCCAGCTGACATATTTTTAATCCATCCACACTAATTGTAGTGTTTTCCTTCCCCAAACTGCAGTGATCAGAAAGATACTCTTATCACAAAACTTCCCACACATTTTTGTTAACTAACTTTGGGGGAAAAGGGAACATGAACTTGGAACTAAGTCAAATGTGCAAATTACGGTTAAAAATGTATACTTGCCTTGGAGGGGAAGTTTGTTTTATTTTAGTTCATAAGGCTTCAAGGAGATAGGAGAGATCTAAAATAAGAAAAGACAGTACATCTAACAGATCGTTTTGGTAAACAAAGCCACTAAATTTTATGTGGTACATTTTTAAAATTAATATACTGGAATATTCATGATTTTTTTTTTCTGATACTTCATTCTTCATGTTAGCTAGGTGGTATTCTGAAGATGAAAGTCAAATATTCAAGTAATAATATCTGGTTTTGTATGATCTCTCCCTCCATGGTCACTAAAGAAATAACTACTAAATTGAACAGCAGTATCTACCACTCAGAAAATAATTACAACCAACCAACTTCAGACAGCTAAGGATAAGAGTCCTTAATCTAAGGCATATACAACTTAATATTCAGAAGAATTTCCTCTAGATGCACACAGTACAAGATTTATGAACAGCCTGGAGTAGCTATTATTTTATGCATTAGAGAATAGCTGTTAAAATTTAATTGCAGTCTTTCTGGAAGTGGGTTTGTATGAGCCATCTAATTCTTTATTGTATCTCTGAAAATAACCAAGGCATCTACTAGCAGCAAAAACAATTGGTGAAAAAATGGCTCAATTACATCTACATGATTGTTTATTGTTGAAGAATAGATTGAAATGAAAATAGCCAGATGAGTCTCATTCAGTGAATTGCTGAATGCAGTTGTATGGTATGCTATTATAGAGAGGATTTTAAATATCTTATGTTGTTGCTGTTTTCAGGGATCATTATTTGAGTGTTGTAACATGGGTGACAGATGAAAGGATTTGTCTGCAGTGGCTCAGAAGAATTCAGAATTTTTCAGTCCTCACAGTCTGTGACTTTGAAAATGCTACTTGGTCATGCCCAAAGGTAAGAAAAATTAGGTGGGAGAGTTGCAATGGTAAAAGAAACCAGAAAGGACTGGAGTATATCTGTGTGTTTATCCTTGTAGAAATAAAGCCTGATGTAAAATAAACATAATTGTTGTGGGATTGTTTGTTTTTCTTCTTCTTAGGAAAAACAACTCACTGAAGAAAGTGCAACTGGCTGGATTGGCAGAGTGAGTATTCAATTTCTAAAACTGCTACATGCTAAATAATTCTGATAATTACAAAAATGTCATTTGAGCCTGTTGCATTTTGCAGTGCATCCTGCATGTAGGTCCAGTCCTCTCACTTGCTGTGTTTTACATGTACAGGAAAAAATTATCTCGAATCTCACCCCATGCCTGGGGTTAAGCTTAATTTTTTTTGTGGGTAATGGGCTCTGAACTCCCAGGCTGGGCTGACAGTGCAGCTTTAAATTGAAAGAGTAGGCTCAGATTAGGTGTTAGAAAGAAATTCTTCTCTGTGAGGATGATGAGGCACTGGAACAGGTTGCCCAGAGAAGCTGTGGATACACCATCCCTGGGAGTGTTTTAGACCAAGTTGGATGAGGCTTTGAGCACCCTGGTCTAGTAGAGAATGTCCCTTCCCATGGCAGGGGAGTTGGAACAAGATGAACTTCAAGGTCCCTTCCAACCCACACCATTCTATGATTCTATGATTTTATGTTCAGCTTACCAAAAGCATAGTGCCCTTTCCAGACTCCTTTCTGCTTCTGACCTGCTGCTTTGGTAGCAGTAGGTAGGGGGGATATGCAGGAGCCCAGATTCAGAATTCCCTTTGTTCTGGAGAGTTGCCAGTTATTCTGGTTTACCTGCTTTCTAGTCTTCCTATTACCTCCAGAAAGATCTAGGGAATAAAATGTATTCAGAAGTGTGTTCTGTAACCTTTGAATCGTACTGGAATAAAGGCATAGAGGGTAAAAGTAATATTTAGTTTATCAGGTTGCAGCAAACCATTCTAGGTTTTAATTGGGGCTACTTATTTATTTATTTTTCCCCTACATGAAATATTCACTGAAGGGAAGTGGGGACAAGACTATGTAACTGGCCAGATTAAAATTTTCATGCGCTTGTGCCAAACCAGCCGCTACTGTCTGGGTGATGCTTTCCAAGCTGCCTCTCAGTCCTTTTGTACATGGTAGGGAGTAGGCACCTAATGAACTACACAGAAGATCTGGGGGAAGTGAAGCAGAGATGCAAAAGTTCAGATTTGGAGGGAGAAATGAGTTTCAGAGTTTTTGATGAGAACACAGAGTACACTTTCCACTCCCGCATTTTCCACACACTGATTATGCTTTAGTCACTAATTCACTTTTGAAGTCAAAAATGAAAGTTTAAAGAAATGCAAAGAGGGAGGCAACAGCAGGGATGAAATCATCCGCAGTATGAAGATGAGAGATCAACCCACCTGCTGTCAAATTTGATATGGAAAGGAAGGCCTTAACGCTGACACATTTTGCTTCTCTGCAGCAAAGGCTTCACAATTAGACAATGTGATGATCAAGCTGCAGACTTTGTAAACAGTTGTGCAAAATGAGAGGGCAAAATGCAAGTCTGTGCCACTAAACTAGGTTGTTGGTTTTTTGTTTCTTTTAAAGAGACAACCCACTTCTTAGGAGCTGTTGGAGGAAATTATAATCTTGATTCTTGGATTTGAGAAAGAAATAGAGAATAGGGAGGACTAAAGAGGGGATAGGATAGGTATATTTATTCCTTTTTTTTTATTTTCACCTTCTTAGAGATGATAAAATGATATTTGACTGATAAGGAATATTTTTATACATTTGCAAGATGTATATATGCACATACATATGTATAGACAAATTTAAGTAAATTATCTATGTGTGTAGAATACAGACATATAGTCCCCTCTTTGTATCTGTAATATATTTTATGGTTTTTTGGGGGAAGGTTTTTTAGGTTTTTTGTTGGCAGTTTTGGTTTGGGTTTTTTGGTTTGGTTTTTCTTTTTGGTTGGGTTGGGTTTTTTTTGATAGAGATGAAATTATATTTAAACGAAGAATGCTCAGAAAAGCCTGCATTGCTGTATAAGGCTTCCAGGTCATCAGCTGTTAGAGCTTGCCAGTTGAGTTAAAGGAAAGTCACATTTTGCTAGCTTTTGCCTTATTTTTGAAAATATTTGCCAGATTACTTTTTGCAAAAATGTTGCTTGGGAGCAAGGAGAGGTTATTTGGAGCACACTGTTAGAAAGACTTAATTTCTGTCATTGCTTTCTGAATGACCGGAGGCGAATCACTTCAGCTTTGTTTCACCATTTCAACGGGTGTAACATCTCCGAGGCAGTTACATTGTGTCAGTTGCCTAATTAGCATTTAGATCCTTTGGGCATTTTTTACAGAAATAAGTTTTATTTCATTCAGCTCAATTGCATTTCTCTCTTTTTTTCTGCCATATGTAGCACATTCAAATGGCAGTCAATAGAAGAAATTGATTCATTTCTGTCACTCTCAATTGATAAATGGATGATTACTTCATGAAAATATTATTCCAGTTTGAGTTCTCTGTCATTCTGTAATCACCTACTTGCTAGCAAAATTTCCTCTTGGAAAGCAGCTTGTGTTTTTTTGAATAGAGCAGGACATGTTTCACTGTTAAGCTAAAAAAAAAAATTGAGTTCACAGAATTTGTTCACAAATATGTGGTTTAAAATGAGAAATTCAAGAAAAACATGAATCTGCAGAATTTACATTTTTATAGGTTACAGCTGCATTGGGTGGAATAAAACAGTGCCTTTGAAAGTAGATGCACATATTGTTTCCTAAAATTGTAGAAAACTAAGACCACCAAAAGTACTTCACATTCTATTGGGGGGAGGGGGTTGGGGGAGGTGGATTATTTCCAGGACTAATACTCAGGAAATTCTGGTGCTTAAGGAGCAGGAAAATATTTCAAGTGGGTTTATTTTAAGAGTTATGGCTACAGGTTCTACCTACTAAGTCAGAAGGCAAAAACATTTGCAGTACATTCATTGATGCCTTGTTGTAAGCATTGAGAGTCCTGGTTAGAGATATTAAAACCTAAATTTATCGCTTTGGATCTGGAGTTTGTTTTTTGCTTTAATAGACATCTCTCTTATGTTCAAGTTTCAGCCATCTGTCCCTCACTTTGCACCCGACAATGCTTCCTACTACAAAGTCTTCAGCGACACAGCGGGTTACAAGCACATCCATTACATAAATGGCTCACAGGTGAGGAATGTTGTCTAGGACAGTCCCTGCTGGCTTGTGCTTCTCCTGGTGGTCAAGGAGTTTCATGCTCTGCTTTTTGCCTTCCCTTTTCCCTTGTTCCAGGTTCCAGTAGCTATTACTTCAGGAAAATGGGAAGTAATCAGCATAGAAGCTGTAACCGATGAATTTTTGTAAGTGTCTGTAAATAAGGTACCTCCTCCTATCATAAGGGCTGGTAACGAGGGTCTAAGCAAGCATGGAGAGAGAAGAGGGAGAAGGTTTTTAACTTATTAAAAATCTGATTTAAACGTGTCAGATAAAATTTTTACGTATTGTACTGTAAATATTTTACTAAAACCAGTATGTTTTGCCTTTATAGATACTACATCAGTAATGAAAATCTTGAAATGCCAGGAGGAAGAAATCTTTATAAGTAAGAAATTCTTTTTTCTGCAGTATGAGTAAAATTTTTGTTAATGAAAAAGAGAAACTTTAAGAAAAAGCATTGAAAACTTAAAGATTTCTATGGTCAGCCTAATGTGGGGTCTTCTTTAAGATATTTAATGAAAATCAGTGTAAGAGCATACACTGCAAAAATAACTGAAATTTTTTTATATAAATTCAGTTAATAAAGGGAAGTTGTGAGAAGAAACAACCAATCCTCAAGCAAAAAAACCCTAAAAATAGCCCTCATGCTTTTTTCCTATTCATATAATTTTAGTATTAATTGAACTCAAAAGTTGAAACTCTGTTTCCTCTAGTTTTTGAATCAGTTTCTATCACTTCCAAATTTTAACATTTTTCATTTGGCCATGTTACTTAAAAAGCATATACTGGTTTAGCATAGCTAAGAAAAAAAAAATCTCTGAGATAAAGCTCATTTACTTTGCAGAGTGCTCTTGGAAAGCAGTCCAAAATTTACTAAATGTGTTAGCTGTAATCTGGATCAAGAAAGATGCCAGTATTATTCTGTGTCCTTCAGCAAAGACACACAGTATTATCAGCTAAATTGTCTCGGTGAGTATATCCCGAATTAATTGACATACACATGACTCACTGATTAGATGGGTGGTGAAGTTCACTTCGTCAGGATCTTGATATGTACTGTGTAACAATGATATGTGTTGATAACATTGGATAAATGTATTGGCAGTGGAAAAACATACTGCCTCCTAGGCTCAAAAGTACCTTGACAAAAATTACTGGGATAAAACTTGTTAGTTCTATCTGTCAGTGGACCTGAAAGAGCTGCAAAACACTCCTGTCCACTGTGCATCTCCCCGAGAGATGTATGGGGAGCTCTGCCTGCAGAAGGAATTTGGAGGCTCTGAAAGTGTGACAAGCAGCAGACTGGATAAAGAGCAGTGCTTTATGTATGAGAATAAAATTAAGATAGCGCTGGTCAAGAAAAAAATCCAAGTAATGTAATCATAAGATAAGTAGTGGGACCGTAGTCTGTCTGTGACCTGTAAGTGCTCCTGCTAGATAGTACAAGTGTTAAATTAATCAAAGAGAAAAATAAAATTGTCTCCAAAATTGCTTTAAATTGAGATGTATGCTTTTTTTTAACATGCCACGATCTTCTTTAATCCATGGGCTGGAAGGACAGACAGCAGATAGAATTTTCTGTCAGGTTGTAAAAATAGTTGAAGACAGCTGCTTTGGTCCTTGTGACAAGGCTTCCTGACCACTGTCCACAGCCAAGGCATAGGCTTTGCTAAAGGGGGGGAATTCCCTTCTTCAGTACCTCACACTCATGCGGTTCGTTTCTGAGACAGTCTGAACATTTTTGTGTTCGCTCCTGTGCCTTGAGTTTGGGCCCTGCTAACCTAAAATTTAGCTTGAGCAGACTGGAGGGAAACGAGTTCTCAGCTTTTATGATTCACCCGTTTCAAATTACTTTAAGTGGGCTGTATTCCAAGCTAGCATGCAAACACGAAAGTTTTGTGCCCTGTTAACAGGTCCTGGCCTGCCCATATCTACCCTGCACAGAAGCACTGATGATGAAGGTATGTGATTGTCTTTAATTTATATTGCACCAGAAAATTGCACTGTAAATTTATTCTAATTTTCTTTACATTGCATAGTATAATAATAAAAATGTCAATTATAAAGGGTAAATTTAATTTCAAATAATTACCAGAAGAATAAATTACATAGCTTGACATACGTTTGTTTGAGTTTATTTAACATTTTACACTGGGCTAGAATACATTAAGTAATGTATGACTTATTTACTGAATAATTGTTCAGTTTTTCTGAAATGGTATTTAGATGAAAAAGAGAGATAAAAGAACTGAAGGAAAACTATATTGTAAACATTGAATCTGAGAGGAGAAACAAAAACTGCAGTAAACTAAAACTGCAATGTAAGTTGCCATCATCTCAGGTTTAATATTTAAAGTGGTTCATAATTAAAGACCGTGTCATTTGAAAAAAAAAAGTGCTTTGTCTTTGAATCTTACTTACTCTGTTATTTAGTCCTCAGATATTTGGAAAATAACACTGAACTGGAAAATTCATTGAAAGATATTCAGATGCCTTCCAAAAAAATCAACTCCCTTAGTATAGGTGGATACAGTAAGTTCAAAAATGTCTTTTACCTTTCCTCTCCCACCCCCTCCCATTTTCACCAAGTGGTTCAAGGTCTGCTGCTGAGGAGCATGACAGGACAGATGGGTGTAATGGGAATTCTTGCAGTTATTCAGAACTTAGAGGCAAGATGATTTTTTTTGGACATTTCCAAATATTCTTGGTTATTTTCTGATATTCCAAAATGTTCTTATCTAAAATGTGTTTTTTCCATAATGTGATATCTTCATGTTTTCATGATGAAGTGGCTTAACTGCTTTTTCTTGTATAATAAACTAGAAACCAGAGGTCTCTAACAGTGCATTAAACAAGTAAGAGAAATGAAGTTGGGGCACAAACCCAAAGCTCTCTAACATTGTTGAATTTAAATTACATTATAAATTCAAGTAAGTCTTTCCAGTTTACAGGTGCAAGTCCCTTTAGTTTGTGTTAGTAGGTTGGGAGAGTGGAGAATTTCCATTACTATGAAAAAGCAGACACAGTCTAAATGAAAAATCTTGAGAAAACATTTCAGCACTATCACCTTTGACTTTATGTGGGGATTGAATAGATTGAATAGATTTGGATTGAATAGTCAATTTTGAAAGCACATTCATGCTCCGAGACTCCATGAACCCCAATACAGACAGGAACAAAATGCTAGAAAACAGACTGTTAATGCTTTGTGAGTGGTGCCCCTCAGAATTTGGGTAGAGAAATGTTCTTGGTGTGCTCTTAGGCTGAACAACATCAAAGAACCCAGCAGTGAGAGGCCTGGTACCTGTCTAAACTGTTCTTGCTCCAGCCTTTGCTACTAGCTTTTCTCTTCATGACAAACTTCTTCCTGATAAAATGAATAGATATTCTTTAAGGAATTCCATTTTACAAACTGTATTGAGTTAGGTTAGTCATTGCTAACTGTTCTTTTTGATGCCTCCCTTCTTTCACTGTTACCTTATTTATATAATAATTCTCCTTATCTTTGTGTTTTCTGTCTTTTATTTCTGTCACATTTTTACTAGGGCTAAAGATGAAATCTTCCAGGCAAGATGGAGATTTAAAGATGTTCTTCATGCTATCAGTTGTATATTCATATTTTTTTATTCCTCTTTGTTCTTACTACTTCATGTCTTCAGGGTAAAAGCTTTTGGGTAAGGGGAATCTATTTTTAATATCAAAAATAGGAGAAGCAAATCCATTTATGTAGTTCTACTTAAAGCTTCAAGTCTGCTCACGAATCCATGTAGGTTATTAGAGAAGAAATCTACCCCTGTGACTATATAGTATGCAAAAGTTAAAATTAGTATTTTAATGTGTTGGATTTAGATTGTTTATGTTTCAGTGTTCTGATGCCTTGCATATTTGTATCTGGGAGAATTTCTGTAAGATTTGCACTTTGACTATTACTGCAGTGCAGTCCATCAGCATTGCAGCATCAGTTCTCTTAAAATTCGTGAGTGAACAGTTGAGCCATTCAGTTTGCCGAACTTACAGGGTGTGCCTTTAAAATGTTCAGCTCACAGCCAACTTGGGTAGGACGAACAACATGAATGGAACTGGAATCAATATTGCTTCAAAAATAATAGATACTTGGATATGTTTCTGGGATGCTTTACAAACTGTCAAGCAAAGTCTATCTGGCAGGTTCAAAATAATATAGAATTTCTTTCCTCTACTGGGAGAGAAATTTTATTTTTGAGCCTGTGTTAGATTTAGTACTGTAGAGACGTAACAAGTTTCACATGTAAGCCTAGAATGATGTCATGAGATGGCATGTTGAGTCCCCAGATTTTATTACTTTCTGATAGTTCAGCTGTAAAACATTTTTAAAAATAACTAGCTAGGAACTTCTACAAGTATATATTAGGACAGTTCAGTTGAAACTGCTCTATAATTTTTAGGGGGTGGCTCAAATGTGCTCTTGTATGAATTGTAATGCATGTCAAATAGTTTCACTGGAGAGCTGTTTGACCTAAGTCAAATTCTTTTCACTTTTAGACCTGTGGTATCAAATGATTCTGCCTCCCCATTTTGATTCATCAAAGAAGTACCCTCTGCTCCTTGATGTGTAAGTTTTCAACCACATGGCAGTGTTGTGTTAATAATCACTTTCATCTACTTCAAATGTTCTTAATAAGGAAACAGAAAACTGGCATGTTTTCTAATTACTGCTTGAAGCAGTTTTAAGAGGGAAAGAAAAATAGGGGTTTATCCCAGTTCATGGTGAATTCCTGTGCCCTAAGATGATGTAATGCTTTAGGAGAACATACTCTGGTGCTGGCAGTGAGGCAGATACATTCTATGTGATTTAACAGCCAGGATGTTCGTGTTAGCTTACCTCCTCTGCTCATGACGTTCCTTTGGAGTAATCTTTGATGAAATCACAATCCAGAATGAAACCTTGAATAAGCCTGGTATTCTAAAGCTGAAGTAGTGTGTGTGACGTAGCGTGTTTTCTGTGATATTTGACTGTCAGTCACTGTTGACAAACATCATCCTGTGGGCAGGATTGCATTTGCTGTGGGGTGTTTTTCATAAGTACAAGCCCATGAGCATGTGCTGGATGGTCTGGTCTTCCTCAGGCACTTCTGTTCATCCTGGTATGTTTTCTTCTAAATGCGAGTTACTGAATTTTAGCCATGCATTAATATGAAAATGTAAATTACTCCTTTTTTACAAAAAAGGTGACTCTATAATGAAACTAGTTGTTTCTTTTTAGATACATCTTTATATAATGCAATTTGGTAGCACTTTTTGGTGTGCCATTGAACATTTTAATGAACAGCCAGCGCTCTTGGCTTCTTAAGACTTGTTTTACTTATGATACTATTTTTATTGACTTACTTGGACCTTTGTCAGAATCATCTCTGGTTCACAGTGATCTTAATATCAGAAATTACTTTGAAAGTATATGGATCTTTAGCTTGAATTAAATTCCCAGGAGTTTTTTCTGTGCTTTTAAAACTGATAAAAGTGGACTCTAGAGCCATAGGAGCCATTCTTCTATTTCTTACTCTGTTGTACAGTGGCTAGAGAAGTGCACTGCACAGAATTTTACCATCACGGCACTCAGAGTATGATTTCAAAGTAATCAAGTGCTTCTGAAATATTTTAGTTACAATATTTTATTTTAATAAATATATTAATTTTATTTATAGAATTAATATATTTATTACATATATTAGTATTATAATATTTTAATTCTACAATATTTTAATTACCAGTTACAATTACAGTTTTACTTCCTTTTTCTCAGCCTGCATAAGAAATAGTTCAGACTGATGAGACATTGAAAGTGCAGAAGATTATATTCTTCATTTTTCCAGCTGAAGGCTATTCATTGATTTCAGACTTAAAC
This sequence comes from Irena cyanogastra, assembly GCA_013397155.1. Lineage (NCBI taxonomy): Eukaryota > Metazoa > Chordata > Aves > Passeriformes > Irenidae > Irena > Irena cyanogastra. Next base: position 58,233 of record VWZV01004694.1, read on the forward strand.
CAAATAAATCATGGGTGAATAGAAAAGAAATAGAGAACATCACTTTGAAACTCAGGTGACTAGATATGCCAAAACAAAAGAAAACTTGGCTTGGATTTCTGTTAAGCTGCCTAAAGTCAAAATAATGAAGGTTTCTTATTAGAGCAGAAATAAAACAACAACAAAAAAAATCCAGTCTGCTTTCTTGATCAACAGCTGAAGTTTTAAAAAAGCATATTTTTTTGGTGGCACCTTGTAGTCAGTCAGTGATGCTTTTCTTGTTTCCTCAGTTTAACTTGAAAGTTCATCCTGTTTTAGAGGCCAAAATTGTCAGCAGCAATTATATTTCAAATGCTCGATGTGAGAATACTTGGAGAGTGAATGCCTGAGTTTTGTGACATTTTTCCCCAGGTATGCAGGACCTTGTAGTCAGAAAGTGGACCAAGCCTTCCGGCTCAGCTGGGCCACTTACCTGGCCAGCACGGAGCAGATCATCGTGGCCAGCTTCGACGGCAGGGGCAGCGGCTACCAGGGGGATGAAATCATGCACGCCATAAACCGGAGGCTGGGAACGTTGGAAGTGGAAGATCAGATAGCAGCAGCCAGGTGAGCTGCAGGGAAAGGTCAACACCTGCTCCTTCTTTTACGTGCTTATTGTGTAGGGGGAAAAAAGGTGAAGGTTTCAAATCGTCGTCTTGAAAATATTGGCAAAAAATAACTGCATTCTGTTTAATTTTGTACGCTGAAGTGTGTCATTTATAGGCCAGCCATCTTTTTATGTTTAAAAAGAGAGGAGAGTTAATGCTGTAATACCTATTAACCATATCTCTGATTTTAAGGAGATGGTTTTATAAAGATGTGTGTCATATTAGTAGAAGAACATGCTACCAAGGAACTTGGAGATGGAAGTTTCACTTCAAGCTTTTTGCAAGTTTCTATTGTCACAGAATTGTGAGAAATACTCAGCCTTTAAATCACATTTGTCACTTGGTTTTGCTTCACTAAAACAAACAATCCCAGTATGGATCTCTCAGAATTGCAATGAAGTGATCTTACAGGGCTTTTTATATGGGATTTTAAAATGTTAAGGAGTTTAAACAAATAGAATTTCACGATCTTATTGATTTTTTTTTTTAATGATGACTGTATTTACATGTGTTGGTCTGTTCCTTACTGCTGCAATTTGATTTTTGTTCATCTTTAAAAAAAAGACAAGGCAGGTAGTGAAATCTGACCTCATACAATACAAATGTCAGTGAGTGTGAGTTGAGGGGTTTCAGAGTGTCATATGCACAGATGTTTTTCTAAACTTCCTAAAGACACATATGCTTGAATTATCATATGTTTTCATGTGGAATCTCTATGATGAAGTGGGAAGTGCTTTTTTGTACAATAGAAAGGAGCACACTTGATGGGAAATAGGCACGTCTGCAGAATGGCAGATACTTGCAGTCTGTTAAGTGTTTAATTATTCTGTTTGCTTTCAGAGAATTTTCTAAAATGAGCTTTGTTGATAAGGACAGAATAGCTATTTGGGGTTGGGTAAGTACTCAAATAACTTTGATGGGAATACTATTTAGTTTTAATAACTATTTGTTGTGCTGCCATGAGTGTGAGATCCTGTAGTGCTTCATGTGAGGCACCTCTGAGGTCACAGCACAATCCAGTACTTGAACTGATGAAGTTCCTCTTGAAAGTGTGTTCATACATCGCCCTTTTGCAATTCAGGAGCCTTTGTAACAGAAATTAGGACTACTAGAAGGATTAAAAACCAATTTAAATGGATGCTGCCAAGTTCCTGTGTACAGTATGAATCTATACTAAAAAGAAAAAAAAAATCCAAGTATGTATTCAACAGTATTTCTTCAGTTGGATGACTGATTTTAAAAAAGATGTGAAATTACACTCGAGCCAGCTGTGTGGGATGGTTATCATGGTATTTGCAACCAGAGGCCAGATTTCTCTAACTTGATGTATCCTTAAAACCTGGCACAGTAGATGGAAATATTTAATAGTTTAATAGCATGCACATACCCCCTCAGCTCCAAAGCTAAATGTGTACATAGTGTTGGTGATTCCAGCGCTGAATTAAATTGTTAACTGAAATTTGGGCACTGCAGGTGACAGATACCAATTAATAAATTGCTTGATGGCAATATGGTATCTTTAATAGCTTTTCTTCTGGAGGTAAGCATCTCTGTTCTATGAAGTCACATGTAATTGTATTAACTGTAGTGAAAGGAAAATTCTTCCTGCAGAAATTGATGATTTGATGCAATCCCATCTTAAGTCCTTATGACCCTCAGGATGAACAGTACAAGAAAATTCCTCTTTGGAGCTACATTGGGATTATGCACCCTGGACATTGAACCTGTGGGCAAACAGATTTTCTTTATCTCTCGAGTTTTTAGATTGTCAGCCTCTCACTGTCAGCCTGTCACTATGTACATGGTTTTGTTTGCCATAGATTCAGCAGTAATATCTTTACTGTGGCCAGGTTAGGCACTTATAGTGTTTAATTACTAAGTGCACGCGTTACTTTGCTCATCTCATTGGAAGGACCTAGGAATTGAAGTTGGAGCAAACATGTAAGGACTTTGAAATAAGATGCAATTCCCTTTGCCTGTAATCTGGTTTTAAGACAGGAATGAGATCCAAAAATAGCTCTTGTTTTTGAATGTGGGTGGGCACATTTTCCTAAATAACCCATTCAAACTCGTGTGAGGGCAGTCATTTGGGCGGCTGGTGACAGTGTTTAGGTGTCTTGCTGCCTGGATGCTCAAGTGTGTCAGATATTTACTCATCTGTGTATCAGGCTAGACTGTGAGTAAATTTTCTGTGTATAGCAAGGAGTGTGTTGTTGCACAGTTCCTCCTACAGACTCAGCAGATCCTTCACTCCCCAGTCATACACAGTCTTGCTCCTGACACTTTGGGGGAGAGTTAGGGAGCGAGTTACCAATTGGCCTGCTCCAAGGGAGCTGGAAATTTTTGGACGCCCTGTTGCAACTACTCATCAGAGCACACTGTGGGCCAGGGCTCTGCTTCCGCCCACTCCCCCAGCACGAGAAGGGACACAGCGGTTCAGCAGTGTCTTGTTTCCTGTCTTTTGCTGCTGCCTACAGTGCTACCAAACACAGTCATCCTCAGCTGAGTCACAGTTCGGCAGCGTTTGCGCCCTTTTTCCCCATCAAGTCCTCATTCATCAGCGCCACAGCTGCCACGCGCTGTTTGATGCCTGTTTCCCCGACTGAGCAGGCTGGCTGAGATCTGACCCAAATTCAGAATGGAGTTCATTAATATGAAAAACGCTGAGCCTATAAAAGCCTGATGAACTGTGTAGCAGATGGGCCTCATCCTTTCCCTTCCGACTAAAATAACAGCAATGTTTTCTTCTCAGTCTTATGGGGGATATGTGACCTCCATGGTGCTTGGCTCTGGAAGCGGCGTGTTCAAGTGTGGAATAGCGGTTGCCCCCGTGTCACGCTGGCAATATTATGGTATGTGAGGGCTTCCTCCTTACAAGGATTCCCATATGTCTTCCAGTGCACACGCTGCAGAGTGTGGATTCATAGCACAGAACTTCTGATTATCTGCTAGAAGCCACGTAAATGCCACTTGGTCTGTTTTTATGAACTCGTGGCCACTGCATTTTGAAATTAAACCAACTCACAAATACAATTTCCCATTTTAAAAAGTCAGATTCATAACTTCAGGTAATCTCTTTAACCATTAATGAAGGCTAAATCATTGTCACATTGGTAGTGCTGCTGTAACGTATCTGTGTTTGCTTTGAAACCAGTATTGTGCATCAGAAATCCATTGCAATTAAACTTTTGTGTCTTCAAAATGCAACTTCACTTATAAGAATGAACTGTGAGGATTAACTAATCCTGCCTTGTAATTTACAATGCATTGTAATTTACTCTCTCAAAGTACCAGAACAGGATTTGAATTGCCTTAGGTTGGTTGGTCAGGGCCTTTTTTAGCATGTAAAATTTGGATTTTATAAATCTAATTCGTCTTGAGAATAGCTTGATGTGAGAAAAACCTGATCAAGTGGACAAGTCTCTACATGCTTCAAGCCTTTAGAGCATAAGGTTTCAAGTAGTTGCATGAAGCTAGAAATACAGTTATAGGGGCTCTCCTCCCAGATTAAAAAATTATGTAGAGTTATAAATAGGTGCTGGTACAATCTGAACACATTTTAACATTTTCTTCATTTTTATTTGTCCAAAAACATTCAAGGGAAAGCTTTGCCTGGCAAACCTCTGCTAAATAAGGCATAATTTATCATTCTGCAGCTAGCACAGAGGCTGTATAATAGCTAATTCAGCAGATCAGATCATGCTGCCAGGCAGTAGCAGGAGTCTGTTGGGGACATAACATCTTTGTAATATTTTGAGTATGAATTTTACAGTATGACAGGAATTATTTTTTAATGATCAAGATCTCTAAAATTCCACTTTTAGCTGGTTAAATGAAGGATTATGGAGGCATACATATTCAGCATAAAACAACCTCTAGTGCAACAACTCTGATGAGAAGTCAGATGGACATTAGAATATGGCAGCAGAGCATTAATTAGTATGATTTCAAACGAAGCTGCAAATCTGCAAATGGTAAAATGGCAAAAAGTATGTGGAAAATCAATTTTTTTTTTCAGCCAAGCTGAATCCTAATATATTACTATATTTTCATAGTATAGATTTTTGGTAGTAAACATATAGACAAAAAAAATAATTTTTTTTTTCAGATGCTAAATATTTACTGCAACATTTTCAGTATTTTTTTTAGGATTACTGAAAGAATAACAATAAGGAAACACTGACACAAAGTACTATATTAATATTCAGCATTCAGGTGTCCATGGCAACAAGAAGATTAACTATTCTGAATAACGATGGTTACCTACACCCCTCATTGTGGAAAACCTGATTTCCAGTGTGCATTGTTACTGCTTGTATCGATGGGTAAAACTGATGGTAGACAGACTGAACATTAAGTAGCAAATTCTAATTTTGGGATTTTTTAAATTTCAGATTCAATATACACAGAGCGATACATGGGCCTTCCTACAGAAAATGATAATCTGAAGAACTATAATGTAAGAAAGAAATCACTTTATTTTATTTTTTGTGTGTTGTTAGTTTTCTAAACTGATACATTGTTCTTTAAATAGTTTAGTTCTTTCCTTGTGGGGAGAAATAAGTTTGTTTCTTCTTTCCTCCTAGAGGTGTTGCATTGTGCTGTTAGAGGCTGTAGTTTCACGTGTTTGGATTTGCACAAGGCAGCTTCTTGGTGAATGGTGGTTTCTGTTGTTTGTTTGGTGTGTTGATGTTTTGGGGTTTTTTTTTACATTTGGTTATCTTTGACTACTTTGCAGGCTGTAAAACAGGCTGTAAAAACTTTTATTTTAACCACCAAGAAACAAATTAGTTTCAAAATTTGTATATTTATGAGCAAAGTATGCTTTATCTTAAACATTTTTCACTAAAACAAATGTACTCCCATTCTTTCTGAAATGTAGGTTTTTTTTCAAAAATGGGTATTGTGTAAATTTCCCTGCTTTAGGAATCTGCAGGTTTTTTCCAGGGAAGGCAAAATCTCCTCAACACTTTGACAGGTAGGCAAATCTGTATACTGTGATTGTGTCAAATTGCAGACCAACTGAGAGCCTGCAGTGTCAGGACTGAGATGTTGGCCCGATCTCCACGAGCAGAGGGTGTCCAGAGTTTGTTCTAATATGACCAGTGTTTGCACAGGAGGGAGGGAATTTGCATGTGTCCTGCTGAAAGCAAACTGCACGTAGATTGTTCGTCCTTGTTACAGCAGGGTTAATCAATTGTTTGACTTGCTCTTCCATGTGCTGGATGATTTTTGTTGCCTCAAGGCTTTTTGAAGTCATAGGTAGCTGGGCATAGGGCAGAGCAACCAAAAGTTCTGTTAGGTTTTGTTAAACTTCAGGCCTAGATGAAAATACAGTGGCTATGGGAGAACTGTGAGGAGTCTGAGGGGTACTTTGTGGCCTGGTTATTGGAATGTTTCACAGCAGACTCCAGCCATGGTGATACTGGAGCCAAGCATGTTAGAGGAGGAGACAGAGCATTCTCAGTGTTTGGGTTGGTAAGCAGGGTAGAAGAGAGTTTAGCACTATTGTGAACATTAAAAAAGTGTCATGGGTAGAAAAAAGGATGGGGATTGTTGCATTGATTTAAAAGTATGATAAAACATATAAATACATACATATATGTACTGAAACACATGGTTTGACATATATTTACAGTATTCTAGTGTTGTCAGCTGGTATATGAGACTTTCTGGTCAAGACTGGGGACAGTGGTAGTGACTGCTGGACAACTTGGCACTGTGTCTGTGTCTCCCTCTTGTAACCAGTGAGCTACTGAGGCCAGCAGGAACTGACCAGCAGCCTGCAGCCGCCTGCCTGCCTTTTTCCAAAAGTGTTTCTTTAAGGCAGTGGGAACAGTAGGAGGTCTGCGAGGTAGCAGTGTAAATACAAGTTCCTGTCGCTGTGCAGAACGAACGTTAACGCTCTGGGTGCACAAAGTCACTCACCAGCTTCACGGCACAGATGGCAACAGAGGACTGTTTAATCCTTTCAAGCCAGGAGTCGGATTTTCTTGGCATGGTATCCATTGCTGGCAATGGCCACGTTGAAACTGCCAGTACCAAAGAGCTAAAGGTTTCAAATGTGTTACTCAGAGGACTAATTGGGGAGAATGGTGGCTAGATGGAGGAGGAGTAATTGCCTAGATCAGATTGTCACACTTCGCTGCTGCTCCTGGAGAAAGGAAAATGCAACTTAAATCCTCATTTGTTGTCAAAAGCTCCAAATAATATAGTACTTGGACTTTACTTTTAACCTGGAGGGTGAGGTAGCTTGAGAAATGAATTTGCTATTTTTCATGTAGCCTCAGTGACAGTGCTGTGAGATTTTTTTTATTGCTGAAGACCCTTACTGACTTCAGCCCGGTATGTTCCTGGCTCACAGCCCCTTTGTTCCATGTCCCAGTCCCAATAGCCAGCCTCCTGGCCCCTTGACACTGAGAGCTGTTTGCTGAAATGAATGTTTTTTGAGGTGAATGCAGAATCTGTACTGAAAGCTAGTACATACAGCTGAAGCTGTTAAAGCTTGCAGTGCTGACTCTGTGCTGTCAGGTTTGTGTGCTGCATCATATATTCTCTCTCCTGCTGCACTGCTGTAAAGCTGGCATGAAAAGTGAAAAGTTGCATAAACTGTAGTATTTGCAGCCTGATTTAAAAGAAATGAGATGGCGTACATACCTGCTTAGAGAAGATGAACACTGCTAGGCATGACAATCCTATCATGTAGAGTATTATTAATGACTGAATATTCAGACTCAAGAAACTAGTTGTGGTAAGAGGCTCACATCCTGCCTTTGTATTACTGTGGCATTAGGTTTTACATTTATTGAAGGCAGAGAATTTGAGATGTTAAATATTGTTTGTCAGGAGTCAAGTCTGAGGGAGGACTCACACTCCTGAGTGGGCTAATTAGGTATGTTCAGGGTCTTTAAGGTAGTAAACTATTAAAAATTAGAGCTTTGTGAAAGAGAGGAGCAAGCATGGGTGGTGCTCCTGATACAATCCTAGGCTGAATGGCAGAGAATCTGGCGGCCTGGAAGAAACATCCCTGAAGCAAAAGACTTGAGACTGAATCAGGGCAGAGCTCTGGAGGTCAGATGCAGTAGCCATGTAAAGCATACCGAAGAGACTGTTCAACTTGTGAGAACATTATTTTGCAGTTCACTCTGAATTTGATATGCTTTTGGCAAGTGTTTGAAACAGTCATAGATTTGGCAATCTTTTTCTAGCAGATTTGAAATGTTCAGTCCTTAAGAACTGCTGCATCATTAGGTTATGCAAAACAGGGTACAATTTTGTAAATATGCCATCTTGTACTGCTTTGACATTTGTTCTATTATCTGAGAATATGCTAAAGGGAGAAAGACCTTCAATTTCAGCCAAACCTTAACTTGTTTGTGGAGTGCTGATAAAATGTTGACTGCTGTGTGATCTTTAGAAAAGCCAGTTACACTCAGCAGGGCCTAATTCTCAGTACTTGTGCACGTTACCTTTTCAGAGCCTTTGTCCCAGCAGTGTAACTGTAAAACAGAAGTGGTAAATAAAGTTGTATTTTTTTGCTGTCCACTTAAGGTTTGTTCAGCTGCTGTTGCTTTGTTGTCTAACTGTGCTTAACTTGAGAGTGCTTCCTATCTTGCAACCTTCTTTAAGGACACAAAGGTACTGTGTCCTTAAAGCATGCTTTTGGGAAGGGACTCTTCATGTTGAGTATGAATACAGCAAGTGAAGTATCACCAGTGATAAAAAAGCAGAGAAAATATCTCATATGTGTCTTCTTTCTGAAGTGTTTTTACAAATAACTTTATTTTATTTAATGCCTGAAGAGGGAAAATAGTGACATCCTCTTTCTAAAACTGCTTTCACCAAGTTCTCAGAAGTGTAGCTTAAATCAGGCTTCCACTCACAGAAGGTTTACTTAAAACAGCGTTGATTTTCTGGAAGAAAGCATAGCAAGGTATCAAGTTTCCCTCTGCACATGTGGAAAATTATTTACTCAAAGGATAATCGTTGGTTTGGGGGTTTTTTTGGTTGTTGTTGAGGATTTTTTGTCTTTAATCTCACTGGGCCATTTCTTTATTGTTTGTTCTTTTGGTCAGCTGGTTCATCAGTGCTCTTCAGTGCATCAAAGTGCTCTCTCCATATTTTGGCACTCACAGCTAAATGTTCTTACTCCATGATACCAAATCATCTAAATGGAAAGTGTCGTGCTTCCACTGTTGGTGGATTTCCATATACTGTTTCTGGTGCTCTCTAGCCTTTGACTATCAAAAGAGGGCAACTGCACTGTTACAGACTGGAGGGTGGGGTTTTTGGCCCCCTCAGCTGAACTTGGTTTTTAGATTTTGTCCAATACATACAAAGAACTAGTTTCATGTATGAAAGGGTTCTGGTACACTATTCTGCCATGACAAAAGGAATTTACTTCCTCTAAAGATTCATGAGTGTACAAGGGACATAAGGGAATTAGAACACTGTGTCTGTGTCTTGGCAGTATAATGTATTTGACTTTTTTGGGGGTACTAAATGAAAATCCATGTGCAAAGATACAGCCTTAGTACAAAACTGGGAAGAGAAAAAGCAAATCACTGAATTCTTCTGTTCATGATTTTTAGTTTTGTTTTTTTTCTTGCCAGAGTAACTGGTTGTCTTAGCAAGCCTAGAATGTCTTGTCCTTGTTGTTCCTCTTCTTCCTCTGCTCGTGTCAGAGCACCATCCTACTCCCTTTCCTTGTCCAAATTAACAGTCTTACTGCAAGCCTTACTGTCTTCATTCTTTAGTCACAATAGCAAGTCAGGTGGGCTAGAATGTTCTAGGGAATATGTTGTTACTGTGTTTTAAATTTCTTGATTAATCATAGTTGATGATTAGTTCATCTTTTCATCACTGTATCGTGTTTCCATTCCCAAAATGCAGCTTGACTTCTATTTAGAGATTTGGTCTAGTGATTTTCGTTCAGGCATTTCTCTTTCATATTTGGAGAGCACATTTTTCTAAACTTCTCGTTACCCAATTTTCCTGGAGACTGAGGCACTATTAGCTCTGGTGCCTTACCTGCAGGTGAACCTTGTCATGGGGAAGGTAACGTGTGCAGCCTCTGCAAGATCTGCTCCTTGCTCTCACAGGGTGCACTGTTGCCATGGCAACATTTTTTTAACTTGTCTGCAGTCAAGCAGGAAACCTATGGCACACGGTGTGCTGCAGGCTACCACCATGCTGGCCATGCATTGAATGTGTACCTGACTGCAGAGCTCTTCCTCTCTGCAGCTGCCTGTTCCTTGGCAGCCACAGCCTTGCTAAAAGTTGCAGGTGGGTGTGGGTGGTTTGAGTATGAGCACCCAGCCCCTGGATGTGTGACCGTGTCCCATGGCAGTTCACAGGGGGGTGAGCAGGGCTCTGCTTGGTTTAGCTGAAGGACCCCAGATGGTGTCAACACCAATCAAAGTCAGTTGGTAGCAAGTCATACCCTAATAAATAGCACCTTCTTTCTTTTTTTTCCTTTGATTTCAGAGTTCAACAGTAATGGCCAGAGCTGAAAAATTCAAGGAAGTTGAATATCTCCTTATTCATGGAACAGCAGATGGTGAGTTGCAGTTAATTAGACATTTTAGTATTACAGACAGGTTTGCAATTCTCCTACTGACAAAACAAAAGCATGAAGGGGCAAGGCTGTTACATTTGCGTCGATAAAATAATACCGATTTTTGCAACTAATCCGTGTTTCAGTCAGCAGTGCTGGGGAGTCTAGTGTGTACATTGCTTTGATTTTCCCCCAGAGTATTACAGAAGCAGTTTTTGTTTACCTTTTTCCTCTTCCACTTTTCAGATAATGTTCACTTTCAGCAAGCAGCACAGATTTCCAAAGCTCTTGTTGATGCTGAAGTGGATTTTCAGGCAATGGTATGGTTCTGTTTTGTTTATTGTTATACAAATGAGACTAATAACACAAGCTCCCTGTGGTAAGGTATAAATTCACTGCCTTCTTAAATGAAAGTTCATATAGTTGCATTTCATGTTCAGTAACTGAAATGTGAACATAAAGCACGTATTTTATTTCTGCACAAGAAAAACTATAAAGCAGCACCATCTCGTATTTGACCCTTTTTACCTAATCTTTCATTTTTTTAAATCCTTTGTGTTCTCAGACAAACAGCCAGTCCCAACCTTAGCATATACCCAAGTGCAATGAATAATGTCTTACAGACAGCATAAAAGGAAAGCTTGGCTTCAGCAAAATCCCAGATAGCCTGTCCATCACATCTGGTGTTTATTGTACTTGTAAGACAAGCAGTTATTTGACCTTTATTATGTCGTGCATGGAAGTTCTCAGACTAAGGTGCAAGCTCTTCCTTTTCTACATTCTCTCAGCCCTTGGGGAGCATGTATAGAAGGAGGCCAAGTGGATGGTTTTCCTTCAGCCAGACTCAGAGGACATACAGAGGGAGAGGTCAGGCACCCCTCGTAACTGAACAGCTGAATCTGCTCTCCAGTGGACAAGCCACATGTTGGTTGTACACCTTCAGGATAAAAGCAGAGCATGTCCCACATGCAAAGAAGGAGCTTAAGTGTCATAGCAGCTTCCTTCATGTCTTTGCCTTCATGCTGAAAGCCTCATGCTAGGATCATTTTAAGTGGCTGCACAGGTTTTTATGTCTGTCATGTTTGATTTATATCATTTAGATGTAGCTGCAACTAACACTCTCTGTATTTCTCTTCCACACAGTGGTACACTGACAAAGACCATTCCATCTCCGGTCAAGCACATAAGCATATTTATACCCATATGAGCCACTTCATAAAGCAGTGCTTCTCACTGCACTAGCACCAGCATTTTGCTTGTTAGTGATGGTACTTCTCCAGAAAACCCTCACAATAATGTACTCTGAGCCAGTAGAAATCAAGATGAGATAAGAGTCAGCTCTTGGGATACCGGTGTACACAATGAAATGCTAATCTTTATTATTCCTGTTGCCAAGCAACTATTGCATTTTTATTGATTGTGTTTAATTGGTCTTAACATCATCAGAATGCTGTTGCAGACTTCTAGGAAGCGTGGTACTTACCTTTTGATATTTCAGTCTAAAAAAGAAACAATCCAGTTTGCATATTAGAGTAATGAATGATAAAAATGTCACCTGGCGATCAGTTGCAGAATAAAAATATAATAATGTTTCCATCAAAAATGAAATGAACCCTGGGGTAATTTCTGTGAAAATAATGAAGAAACATTTTTGCAGAAATTTGTATGGCTTGATAATTATTATTTTATAATTGGTATCATTATATTGGTAATGGTAATATCTGCAGAATGAATTACTTTATACTGCAGTTCCTGAAGTGAGTGTATTTTCTCTGCAATCTCTTGTGTTACAGCTGTAGAACTCTTGCAAGGCAAGCACATAACCAGCTCTCACCAAAGATTTGGAATTATACCTAATCAAAGCAAAGGCACTGAATTTCTTTGTGTGCTATCATATAGTACTGTGATTTTTGCTTATTTTGTGGTAAAAATGGCTGCTATGCTGGAAATCTGCAGTGCAAAATATCCTCTGGAAACTCGACAAGACCCCCATTTTTTAATTTAGAAGTTGCTTATGTACTGATGAATAGGAACTGGTTCTTACACTCAAACATAAAACATTACAATGCAAACTAGCATTGGTCACTTAGCTAAGGAGACCTAACTAACTAGGTCACTTAAAACAAGGGCTGGACTGTCACTCTCCTGTGAACATGCTCTTTGGCAAAGCTGCTTTCCCTTACAGCCTACCAATAAGTGGCTGCCTTCTTTACAGCACTCCAGGTAGGCTTCTCCATCTAATCTGAGGATTAGTTTTCTCAATTTCACATAGAAAAAATGCAATCCACTTGTACTAAAAATTGTGCTGCTTTAAAATAATAAAGACATTAATTTATGAAAGGAGGTGTAGTCCATATCATTGAATATGTTGCTTCAGAAAAAGAACACTAGAATTTTTTTTAAAAACCCATTAATTTTGAGGATGACTTACAGCGAAGCTTCTGATTTTGTGTAATGGTATCATGTAATGGAGTGTGACATGATTATCTAACACTTAGCTTCTTGATATTACATGCCAGCATCTGATTATGTCTGTATTGTGGGTTATTAGTGACATTAGGTGTGAATGTAAAAGTACTCATGCAGACAGATAAAGCATGGGGAAGAATGTTAAGCCACTTTGTGCAGCTTGTCCTTAAATGAGAAAGTCTCAAATAGAAAATCAGATTTTGTTTTCACAAATTTAGAATTCCTTGAGTCACAAAATAGGATGGGTGGTTTTGTTCTGTTTGTTGGCATTTTTTTGATGCACACTGGAGCTGGGTTTTACAAATACCATCTTGGGTTCAAGGCAGTAGTGGCTCTAAAGTAGACTGGCACTACTGTTAAAATTCTACAGGATTATGGGCAGTCTGTTATCTCCAAGAGGTTATATCATCACATCTCTTATTCTTTTGACTCAAGGGAAAGAAATCTGTATCAGTGTAAGGTAGACCCCAGCAATACAGACAGGTTATAAAAAAAGATTATCATTATGATAGGGCTTGGGTATGCAAGGGTAAATAGTTAGTATTTCTTGTAATGTCATAAAAGCAAAAAAAAGTGTTTCTGTAATTCAAAAAATTACTTTCACCAAGCTCTCATTAGATAACTGCAAGAATTAGTATAATCAAAGATACATTTAAAAAAATTAGTGTAACTAGAAATTGCATGGTCTGTCTTTCATTAAGATGCAATTCTTTGCATATGATCTGCGTTAATGGTTCTAGCATCTCACTGGGAACCTCTTCTGTACTCTCAATACATCCTCCCCTTTTAACTGTCTTATCTGCAAGGCATTACACAATGCAATGCTAATTATCTTACTTTGTCTGGAAAGCAGCTTCTAAGATATGCTGCTAATAGACAATGATACAACTTCTAAAACAAAAGAAAATTTCATTGCTATGGTGAGTGTCCTAATTAACATCAATTCCATGTCTAATTTTTCACTCTGGTAGACCTCCCTCAGCTCCAAAATAATGCAGGCAGTAGGATGATAGAGCTGCCTCAGGGAACTGACAGCTTGCTTGAGCTGCATAAGCACAGGTAAATAACTAAAACTGAGGCCACAGAAAATATCTAGCTCATTTCATTAATGTCCAAAGCTAGAAGTCAGTTGTGCCTGAATACTGCAACACACTACTTAGTTACAAACCTACTAATTACTGGTTTTCTCTCTATTTTTTTTCCTACATGAAATGGATGTTTAAGTCTGTTGTACAATACACTTTGTAAAATCCTAACAAGAGCAGCAGAAGCTTGAGGTGTCACTGTTACCATTCTTAGGCTAAGAGGCTTCTAGTCTTTGGTTTAATAATTGGTGAAGAAGCTCAAAAGGGATTTAGTAAGACAGAGTCAATACTGTAATTAGTAAGTACTGTGATTTATGGCCTTAAAGTTTTTCAGTAGCAGAAATTTAGGATTCTGAGAAGAGCAGAAGCATTTTAAATTGTAAGACCTTACCTATTGATCTCTAAAAAGATCCAACTACTCCTGCTTGGTCCTCATCATCTCTCTCAGGAGGAAGGGGGACCAACTCTTGAGTAGTAAATTGGAGCTTCATTCCCATTCTCTTCCTTGAAGAGTGAGCTCTGAGCTGTGCCCAGTGTCACACTTAGTGTCAGACCAAGTACATCACCACCAACTGCACCCAGGGAGCAAGGCTCACAGCCCTGCTTGTTTCAGTGAGATTCCACTTGAAAAGGGAGCCATGCTGAGCTCTACCACTCATTAATTTGTGAAGCGCATTCAGGTCAGGTAGACACTTCAAATACCGCGTGCTATTGCAAACCTCTTCTCGATTTTGCAGTATAAAAATAAAATTGAAAATTAGTTAGGATAAATATTTATTTTCACATAACATATCTTAATTGTGGAAAACACAATAGTCTATTCACATGTACACATAAACTTTTGTAATAAATTACATCCAAGAAATTGAGTAATTTTGACCAGGAATATGGAATTAGAAGTAAATATAGCACTACATCTGCTTTACATTGTGTGTGATTTCAGAATGTTAAGATTAACATTGGAAAAGCACTTAAATTCACGCAAAACCAGAGTGTTTTAAAATAAAACCACTCTGAAATACTGAACAGAAATACAGAATGCCATTGAATACACTGATTTCTTAATATTCTAAAAGTTGGTCAAGTGAAGCTAATACATTTTGATTGTATACATTATCTGTAACAAAGTCAGCAACATGTTAAAACACCATCAGGCTGCTTTCAGGACAAACCAGTATTGAGCTTCTATACTAACCTTAAAACAATTGGAATCTTACAATTTATCATCAAGTACACAAAACAAAGCATTTAACCTTAATGCATCAGCATTTTTTTTCCTAAATTTACAAACACAAAACATTGAATTAGATGTGAATCCTTCTTCGTGTCCATTAGATTTTTTTTTTCTCCATAAAAATGGCTTTTAATGGGCTTTGATAATGCTAAGGTAAATTTAGAACAGTGACCCTATTAAGTTTGCAGCAAAATGCAATTATTTATGGCTAAAGTATTAAAACATACACATACACAAAAACATTGGAATACTTTAAATGCGCTGAATGGGAAAACTTGTTTACGAGGTGTATAGAAAATTAGCGTATTTGGGAAAGCTGGGGAATGTTAGAGCCCTATGGATGAGTTCTTACGAAGATTGCAAGACTACAATTCTTATTTTTAGGATTCAAAGTTGCAGTGTAATACTGAGAGTTAGCTTTCATTTTAATAATTTAAAAATTTATCTTAAAAAATTTAAAAATCAGTGAATTCCAAATAACACAATAAAACTTCGTCTCCACATCCCTATTCATTCAATACCTAATCTTGAAGTCTTTTACACAAAAGAACAGCTTGAGGGATCAGGCAGTAACAAAATCCATTACGAAAAACGTAATAGCCTTAAAGCCACATTTTACTTTGCAATGTTGTTTTTATCTTTTAATCAATATGTACTTGATGGAATAATAAAGAGCTGTAAAAAAACAACAGCAGGATACCCATTTAAGTACTATACACAATCTCTGAAACTAAGAGGTTTACAGTTGTTAGTGGAGAGAAGACAATGTAAATACGTCCTTCATGTGACTGAATTTTAGGCCATAAAGAGGGAGATCATTGGGAAGGTGATAAAACTGCATGTGGGGTATAGTTTGTATCTACAAAATTTTCCCTATTATAAAATAATGGATTGATGAATGATAAAATGTATTTGTTTGGCCTACCATGGCAACATTCATACAATACAAGATAAGATACCATAATCACAAATCGCATTTTAAGAAATACTGTACCCATGTTTCACATCAAAGGATGTGGTGGTTTTCTTTAGCTAAGGTGAGAAANAATGTTTACTTGTCAGTTTGGGTCTCCTGAAATCATTTACTAGTTAGGTGATTCAAAAAAAAAAATTGGGACAGGGGTTTTCAAGCTCATCTTGAATCAAGATTATTAAGTATTCTCACACAGAAAAAGTAGCAAAATACAGTACAAACCTATTAACAGGAAAGTTGAATTTGAAAGAAAATTTGCTTCTTACATTTCTGATACGAGTACTAATAAATGGCCAAGATCAGCAACGAACACAAAGATTTTTTGCATTGGCTACTGCAAACATTTACATTGATACTAGACAAGGTAGACAAGGTGTAATGAGACAAGTATTGCACTACATTACCTGTGCTAGTTTGAGATGAAAGACAAAAGTTACAAGGTAAATAATTTATATTTAGTGGTTGTGGCACTCCTTTAATTCATTTGTAAAAAAATTATTTGAAGAGCAAGTCATAGACAAGTCTCCCGGTCAACACCTTTCCCTGAGTCAGCTTTCTTCTCTTTTCTGATTTCAGCACTAGGAAACGAAAGGGGGAACAAAAAAAAAATGGAGTTATAGTAGCACTACCACACACACACACACACAACACTATATATATAGATACAAATATATATATATATATAATCTACCTGAAAACCAACATTGCACAGATACTTTATTTTTCATGCTTCATGGCACAAACTGGGAAAGTGAAAATTTCTGTGCTAAATGGTGTAGAAGACATCAGCCAGCATTTTAGTGACAAGGTAGGAGAAGAACTTAAGATGTACAGACAGCAAGCATGCAAGCAAAGATAGCCACTTATTTTTTTCTTTTTTGGCAAATACAACTTAATTTACTAAATAATGGTAATGGTACAGCTCTCAGACAATACCAGCACATCCTTAAATGGAACAAACAAGAGGTCACAGTAAGTATTTCTTGTCTTTAAAACGTATTCTCTTGTTCAGCTGTACATTTAGACAGAATGTTTCTGAACTAGAGTAGTGCAAGCCAATATCCAACAAATATTTGGCTTTCAGTCTTGATAGGGAAGAGTGGAAGTCTGGGGAAGACAGAGAGAGACAGTATTCCCCATGTGGAGTGTAATACATACTTCCTCATGTATACATTATAGGGAAATAAATTGAAAGATGAGACACAATCTATCACTCAGAACACTAAACTGGAGTTCAAATTTGGATTCAGCCTTTTTTTCCCCAGTTAAAACAATGTTGATTTGCCTACAGAAAGCAAAATACATGCAAAGCAGATGATTTCTTGTGTGTGTGAGTGTCCTACTTTACAACAGCGTAAATAAATAAAAAGTCATGTTCTTCCAATGAGTCTCAATCACAGTATGAAAATGCAAAGAGGCTTCCACAACACAGGCAAATCAAGCCTTCAACAAAGAGTGGCAGGGTATCTAAAAAAAGCCAGATGGTTCTGAGAACAAACCTGTAGCAAGCACATAACCTACCAGGTTTCATGGGAATAATTCCTTAACTAGAATGAATGAGAAATAGGCTGAGTTACACAAGGCTTAAAGAAAGCAAGATCAATTCTCAAATTCTTAAGGCGATTCATGCACAAATCTACAATCATTTGACATTTTTCTTCACATAAAAATTGCTTTAAGGATACAATTCAGTTCAGCCAAAGCTTACTTCTATGCCTATGGCAGCTTCCAGAGGTGTTAATGGAAATAGCTAAAGAATACCAACTTCTGCCACTTCAACTGCCAAATCTGTCACCTTCTGTAGAACAGTGATAGAATTGGGTATGTTACACTTTCTGCACACAAAGGGTATGCAAACAAATTCCGGGGGATGGGGGAGTGAATTGAAAGTGCAGCAGTACAGCAGGCAGGGAGTTACCTGTGCTTAGTAAAAGCAAACACTGAGGTGTTGTGTGCCTTACAGTCTATAATATTTCCACGTTTTAGGTGCCTCTGTGATACCAGGGAAGTCTTCCTTCTATTTAGGATTCACATCTCTGAGCAGCTCCTGCAGATGTGGGCTTTAATGCCTTGAGAAATTTGAAAAAAAAAGGACAAGTCCAGTCTTTTTCCAGTAAAACACGTCACTGGTGGATCTGTAAAGGAGTTGGAGCTCTCTTCCTCCCTAGCAAGGGAGTAATCTAACAAGCCTGAGCAGGAAGGTCTGGAATGTGGGATTTTCATATCTTCAAGTCGAAAAGGGAACTCACTCATATCATCTACAAAGTGACAGATGCCTCTTCCTCCAATACTTTAAAAGACCAGCTAAGTCTATCTCCTGTCCATGCTCAGATCTGCACATGCTTTGAAATTGCTCTCTGAAGGGCTTAATATAAGTATAAGGAAAGACAGAGAAATGTTTATTTACATGTACCAAAGAGGGCTGTGCTTCAGGTAGGTGCCTTGGTGTTCAGTTCTACCAATAAAGACTCAAAGGCAGACCTTTAGGTCCCTGAGAACTTTAATAATAAAAAAATGAAGGTTGGAAAATGGTAAAGTTCAGGTGCCTCTATGGCTAGGCAACTTGACTGAATCCCTTGTAAGTCCTCTCTTTAGAGAGGTAAAAACATCCAGGAGCCTGGGATGTAAGAGCTCTCTCACACTGTGCTACTTCACAGAACCAGGGCCAGGGCACATCTTGTGGTAGAAATTATCCATGCGTCAGGCTGGGAAGTCATTTGTATAAATCCTTCCTGCCTAAATTCTCTTTTTGTGTATGATCTTAGTTTACAATTGGCCAAGTCAACTCCGCATTTAATTACTGTAACTTCCTGTTAATTGGTAAATGCCTTGCATAAAAGGCATTACATAAAATCATAGTACACTATCCTAATTTAAGTATGCCCATTTACAAATATTTTGAGATATAAGGAAGCAGAACTGACAGCAGAAATGGAGTACTAAATGTTATGTAGTTGAACTTCACAAGGCATCAGTAAAATTTATTTCAAAATGAGATTTTTTTCCCCCCTTCCATGATAAGGTATCCTTCACTGCAGAAATTGTTAACCTAATAATGTAATACTGCTGATCTTGATCATTTGCAAAAATTATCCTTACAACTGCTACCATTCCAAGCTTTCTTTCCTCATTAATTACCTAGGATTGAATTATATCCTCATGTAATGATACATGCATAATGGTTTATAATTTTGCAGTTCTGTCCCTAATATGACTTAAGATTAAAGTTGCTTATGGCTTTGCTTATCAGAAAGAAAGTCTTTCAGGCTTAAAGCTATTTGAACCTACTCCTCTCTCAGAATCTGAGACAAGCTAGAGCACCTGAAA
This sequence comes from Irena cyanogastra, assembly GCA_013397155.1. Taxonomy (NCBI): domain Eukaryota; kingdom Metazoa; phylum Chordata; class Aves; order Passeriformes; family Irenidae; genus Irena; species Irena cyanogastra. The sequence goes on from VWZV01004694.1 coordinate 77,503, forward strand.
ATGCAGGATTTCAGAGTCTTTAAGGCTGTTCCTTTACAACAGGACACTCATATCTAAAACTAGAAATTTTTTTCTCTTGAGTCTTCATTTTCAAGAGCAAAGATACAAGAACAGATTGAAAATGAGACCTTTAGAAAACTCGTTTCTATTTCACTGCAGTTTAAAGGCCAAATCTCATATCTGAGCCACAATCTGTGTGGTTGCTCCTTGTTCCGAGGGTCATATTTCCATCATCTATCTTACCACCAAACAAAGCAACATCCACCAGGAAAATTACAACTCCTGTGTGCCCAGGGGCTGTGAATGTACCACATCAGGTTCTTCTCCTTCTCCATGCTTTCACAGCCTGAGCAGCAGAGGCACTTGACATAAAACCCTCCAGTACCTCCTCCTCCTGTGCACCACACTGATTTCAGTGGCAGGATCCTTTTCAGTCCACGTGTAGGGTGGAAGGCAAACAAGAACTACACTGTTTTGACTGTCAGTGAAATACCATCAAAATGACCATATTAGTGGGCTGCTCCATGGGTGTCTGCAGTGAAGGTTCTCTGGTCATCAACTGCTCACTCTTGTTTATGCAGTACAGGGAAAGGAACAACTCTGAAAGGCAGCATGCCACTTCAGGGTGACAAAATTAAAAATGCTGTCACTACAAGTATTCTCTTACTGCATCTGTTCACCTTGAAACAATGACTAGCTGTTTCAAACATGGGCTTTTGAAAAGTGTATTTAGATATGGGCAGAATATAATTCTGTATTTTTAAAAAAATGACTAGGAATAAATTCAGTTTGACATTTGAATGCACTACACTATTTAAATACACTATTTTAAATACAGGGTAAATTTTAAATTCTAATATTTGGTACTTTAATTAAGACATTTTACATTCTTATTTGAAATTTCTTCTCATTCTGTCTCCCCAAAAACTACACGAAGTCAACTCATTTGGGTTCCAAGGTGACACCATTTTGAATTGGAAGACACAATCAAGGAAAAGGTTGGGGTCAGGGTCTTACCTTTGGGGAATCAGCTTCTAGAGTGATTAGGAAGGGGAGCTTATGACAGAAGTGTGATACAAAACAATTAAATAAAAAATAGTTACATTTTAAATTTATGGAAGCAGAAGAAAAAATTCTCTTAGAAAATCACACTGTGCTTGAATTTAATATTTTCTTATTCCTGTTGTAACTCTGTGGCACAGATAAAATAATGTGGCTTCATTTTACTGGACTAAAACCTAAAATTCTTTAACTGTTTTGAGTAAAAGAGAAGTAGGCAGGAAAATGTAAAGAAATGATGCAATCATAAAATCATTTTCACTCCAAATATTATTAGATTGCATTCAGAGTACTGGGTTCTTCATACAGCTATTTCCAGGGCAGTGATGATCACTTCTTTTTCAAGAGGAAAGAACAGAAGCAAGCAGAACAAACGCAATATCCAGGTGGAGGCTGGTGGTTCATTACACAAGCATCAGGCATGCTCAGCTTCATTTTCCACTGGAGCATAACTAAGTACCATGCAAATATTTGATTTTTGTTTTCAATAAATAGTGAATTTGTGTTTTGAGCTCAGAATATTACGACTGGACGTAAGAAATAAAACTGCAAAATGCTAAAAATATTTGTAATTCCTAGCAAAATATTCTAATATTGGTTTGACACCAATATATAAAGTATAATAAAGTAAAAAAAAAATTAAGACCTTTTAGAAGGAAAGCTTGACTCCTTATCTTTTGCGTTCTCTGAGGATATCAACAATGTCTTCCACACAGCAGTTTTTGCCATTTCATCAGAAATGTTTATCACAGATGGGTCATCTCTAGACAAGAATGAAAGTAAATATACAATAAAACAATCAGCAGTCAGTCTTGTTACTTGTTAACTCAATAGAAGTCCTTGAAAATTGATAGTGATGACAATAATTAAATGCAACGCAAATTAAGAAATTATGTTAAACTTCAGAAGTCCTGAGCAATTACTTAAATATTCTCTCAGAACATCTTAGCACTTTTTTAGTGTTTTCTTCTACAACAGAAATTAATCACAGTAATCAATAAAATTTATTGTGTCACTCCCAACTAATAAACAAGACAAAAATGAAGGAGTGTGAAATTAAATATTGCCCAAGATCTCACTGCATGATAGTGGTATCATTGAATTAAACACAAATCCCAAAAGTCCTGTGTATGCTCTGAAACTCCACCTACTTTTAAAACAATTTTAAAAGCAATCAAAAGCCTTAACAAAATAAAATATTTAAGAGAGCTAAGAAAAATGCCCCAATTAAACAAACTAATCAGTAGCCTTAAGCAGCACTTTGTAGCCACTATGCTCTTTGCTTTACCTGGACTGCTCCAAACATGTATTTATACACTAAATAATAATGAAGTGCTAAATGAAAACAAGGGGTTGCCTGTGCATTATTCCTGACTTCATGGTTACATATACTTGGCATTCAGCAAGCCCTCAGTAAACTTGCTGTTGTGTGTTTTGAGGACCCACTTTAATCACCAATATCTTGACTTGTTTTTAGCTACAGGACTGCAAGCCTTACAGTACAGAGAGTCAGGTATTATCAAGGCAGCCCTACCAATGTCAACACAATGGAGATAAAGTAAGCTACATATTGCTAATATAAGTTACAACAAGAAGGTATGGACAAAACAAGAAAAGAACCAGACCATTAGTGGTGTGATGAGTCAAAAGGAATAGGCTGGGACTTTTCAGAGACACAGATAAAAATCTCCTGATTTACATTAGGAGACATTAGGGTAATTTTGTGTTAAAATGTTAGAGAGAAGGCCACTCTAGGATGATGTTCCTATGGACTCACATTCATGCAGAGGTTACTGTCACCAGATATTTCAAATCTTTTATTAAGAATTTCTTTCTGAAAAATTTAAATTGTATTCATTCGTTATGGGCTGGCAACATGTATTATTACTGTCTATAACAGATGTTCATGCTTTTTTAGTTGTGTCAACCCTGCATTATGCCTTATCTACCCGGGACAGCCCTAGATTCACTCATTATCTTACATAACAGGATTTAATCAGAATGTTTTAGCATGTAATACTGTAAGAGCCTGGTTTTTCTGCAGCATTTTCAAAACCTTTCCTGGATCCCTGCTTGCATCAGGGTGAAGGGTTTGACCTGCTCTACATCTTCCTTTTGCACAGTGCATGTCAGCAAGCCAAAGTTCATTTTGAACAGTCTGATCCTGCAGTCCTGCCCAATGGAAAATTTCCAACTAGTGTGTCTTTTTCCTAGGGAATGTGAGATCATGTGGAAAGACTAGAAAAGGGCTGACCTTGTTAAATGCTGCAGTGTATGGTTCAGTTCACCTATCTGTACCAAACAAACATCCTCCTGATATTCCGCAAGCATTACGAATAAATAGTGTGGCATGTTTATTTATTTGCAACTCACCTAAAAGAGGAAAGATATTTTACCTGTAATGTCCTTCTAGTGGTAACTGAACAGTCCCTTCCTCTTCCATTGCTAACATACTTTGCTCTTCCTAGAACAAAGGAATTTAGACATGAGACAGGATATGAAATTGTGAAAAGTGACATTTTTGTACTTTAATCATCTTTCTATTTTCTCTAATATTAAGTATTTGTTTGAAGTTCTTAAAGTAAGATATTGTTCAGCTTTTACTTTAAATAGTTGATATTTAAAACCTTCTATTTTAAAAGATGTATTGCTTAATGCTATTTTCCAATGCCAAACAGAGCATTGTTTTGTAACAATAAAGAGGAAAATTATTAACAGTGAGTGAACAGCTGTCTGATGAATTTTAAATAGCATTGATTACAAGATATAGGCATTGATGTTTACATGCAAAAATTAGGGAAGATTATTTGAGTTTGCACACATAGTTTTAATACTGATAATACTTATTTTAATACTGATTTTTCAGTGAAAGGCAATGAAACAAGAGATCCAAAATTAGTTTTCACATGAAGATAATTAGGAGATAAATCTACCAAAAACGTTATGTAAAGTAGTTACAAATTTAGCAAATCTGTCTCAGCGGGAGGGGAGAAGAAGAGAGCACCACTCAAGTGCCATGTCCTGCCTGCAAACAAAAAGGAAAACAACCTCCAGAAGAGGATTCCCAATCTCCACAGCCCTTAGGTCAGGGTAACCACAGCTAGGAGGTTAACAAATCTTGGCAGGAATGTAACCATCAAATCTGGCTCCAAATTGTTGCAGTGTGTGTGTGAGCCCAGCAGACACCCAGAGACCTCCACAGCTTTCTTCCCTTTGTTAGATGGCTTTGCACCAGTTTTTGCCAGTGCCTGTCTGAAAGCATGGGTTAGCTAAAAAGAGAGTTTATCATTTTCTGGCAGATCACCAAAGCCCCACGCACATCACAAACACTGATTGTTGGTATTAGCAGCAAGAGCCAGTATAGTTTTCCAAAATAGTAGAAATTAAGTTCTCTCTGCTCAGAAATGTGTTTCTTCACTGCTTTATTATTACAACTATTTCAAAAGTCACAGTATTTTTTTTCTCCAAATGTGAAAGTTCTTTGTTCATTCTTGTCTTGGAAAGACTTCATTGATTAACATCAAAGTGGCTTCCAAGAAGGTCTGTGAGGAGAAGGCACATATCATATTCACTATAAATGTACAAAGCCCTGGAAGAAACATGGCCTAAAAATATAAAAACAACCTAAGTGATGAAATTAGGATCCAATCAAGTAAGTTTCAGATCCTGTCAACTACATTTCTGAATATTCTTGTGGGTAGAATACTTCTATTTTTAAAAGCTGTGTGATAGCAACTCTCCAATTAATTCCTTAGGCTACATGTCAGAAGTTTTTTATTACTAGTTAATTTTGTCATTTCCAGGCTTCACAGCTTCATAAGTTTTTGACAGTTGAACAGTTTTAATAATAGCTCTAAATATTTAGAAATGCCAAAATGTGTAAAAATAACCTCTCAAAATAGACAGTGAATGAAATAAAGTAACACCAGTAGATTTTCCCAGTTTTGTTTTCTGATGCCATCCTATCAAGCAAGGGAAGGAAAGTGACATGTAACCAAAACATAAGTATAACAAGAAATTCTTTCCAATAACCAGACCCACAAGAAGAGAGCTACCTTAGTTACTTCTGGTTACTCTGAATTGTGATGACAACAGACACTGTGATGAAACATCTCTCTGCTCTGCTTTGATTCAAGGGAGAAAACAGTGACTCACGTATTTTTATTTCAGCCTGGTAGCTTTACAGGCACATACTTAATAGTAAATAATCATCTTGATGTTTCTTATAGGTAAAATCTTTTCCCCAGAATATATTCCATGACAGTATGTTGAATGTGTCAAGGAAATCCAAGTTAACAGTTCACTAAGTTACAGATGAGGCAGGGAGTTGTCAAAGGTCGCAGAAGAATCAATCCTAAAGGCAGAGTAATCTAGTTTGTGTAGTTACACATTCAAATTATTATCATGTCCTATTTCTGCAAATAAAGCAGTTCCCTAAATGGGAACCCTCAACCCACACATTTCACTGGTCTTGGATCCTGTGTCAGGGCATCCCTAAGGATAATTTTCAAGTTGATAAGGAATTATCTGAAAAGCATATTCTTTGAAATAAGATGAGGAGTCCAGGTCTGAAACAGCCAACTGGGTGGCAATGCCACAGGATGCGAGTCTGAGGATTTGGTTAGCAGGGTTAGCAGTGTCACTGACCTGTTCATTACAAAGTTAGAGTAAATTGTTTCTGCAGCAGCAGAAGGATAGCTCTGGCCCAGAGTGTAACTGGGACACTGCACAGGGTCATGACATTGCTGAGCAGAAAGGGCACAGAGTGATGCCATGTGCCCTGAGTGAGGCTCAGAGGCATCCACGGGCCTTCAGTTCTGCATTTCTTTCCTCAGCATCTCCTGCAGGGATGAGACCCAGCCCAGTGCAGCATCCAAGTGCCCCAGGGGAGGATCTGAGGGCTTTCCTACAGGCATAGGTTCATCTCTGCACACCATCTGAGTGGCTTTCAGAAGCAATCCCCAAGAGTACTGTGGAAAATATTTTATATGACAGTATGGCAACCTAAGAATCTACATCCCCACCTAAGCCTGTCAGATTTGTAACCTAAAAGCACTTATGGAAAATATGACAATATTACACTTAGATACTGTTAACAAGTCTGCCTGCTACGTGGAATGTGCCTTACAGAATTTTCTCTAGATGTCCAAAGGAGAAATTGATAAATTGCTACACAAAAAGAAAGCTGAAACCATGACCCACCTCTTTCTCAGCATCTTCCAGCTTCTTTTTCTTGCTCTCAGGCATCAAATCATCTAACCAACTGAGCTCCCGCTTGGTAAAAAAGAAATCCATGAGTTTTCGGACAAATACCAACGCTAGGACCTGAAAAGATATAAATTCAAAGAATTAGGAAACTCAACAAGTAAAACAGACTTGTAGAAGAATTCTTTCAAAAGTGACTGGTTTGTAGCTAGAATTTTATCCTTTAATTTGAATAAGCTAATAGCTGCTACTCCTTTGTTCATTTGTTCAAATGAAGTATGGTTTGAAGCATTTAACAATCACTGAGGTCAGTAAATATCTTCTATTTTCTATTAGTGAAATCATCAGAGAAATCACTTAGGCAGCAGACCATTGCTATTTCTCCCAAGACACAGAACTGTTAGGCTCCTCAGTTCAATAAGCAGTCTTCCTTAATAAGTGAATGTTCTTTCTGTAACAGGATTTAGTTATATTCCTTAAATAAAAAATATCAAATAAATTTTAGTATTTTTTTCTATAAAAGAAGAATTTTCCCTAAGACAATATAAGTTGAGATTTCCACACATGGGACTCAAAACAGAGGTTAAATGTGAATTTTTTCATTATTTAATATATTATAAATTTTTCTTGAACACAGAATCAAAGCAATATAATAATTAACTGCTCAATAATATTTTTTCTTCAATAATAATTATCCACAAGTGAAAACAGTTAGGGATTGTTAGAGGAAATTTAAAAATTTCATACCATCATAGGAAAGACAATGGCAGCTCTTGAAACCTTTATAATCCAGAGAAGCACAAGACAACTCAGCTGAATTATAGTGAAGAGATGGACTTTTCTAAGAGGAACATGCCTTAGATAAATAAAATCTGGCTGGTGCTTTGCAGGCATCCAGAATAACTTTATCCTGTCAAAAAGCTGAAAGAGAAAATTTTAAAAGTCTGGATGAAAATGAAGTGTAGGATCATCTACGCTGGCATTCACACACTGCCTAAGAGATCCTGAATGCCCAAAGAATCTGGCTTTTTATTCTAGAGGCAAAAACGCCATCATTTCAGCAGCACAGAAGAGACTCCCTCAGTTACAGCCATAAGCCTTCAGTCTTGCCCAGCAGCAGCAAAGGAACTGTCCTCTCACTCACTGAGCCACCAGAGCAGGGATGAGAAACGTGTTACTTGAGCAGAGTTTAATTACTTGGTTAGTCATACTTCAGTCCCTTTCCATTTTAATGAATGTGTCTCCCTAGGTTGTATTGCAGGTGTGCTGAGACATTGAATTCTGCTGGATTAGGATTCTGTATAGCCACACTGCAGGAAATACCCTGTTCCTTGGCTGTTTCACACATTGTTACTACTTCGGATGTTGCACACAAAGAAGGTGGTTACTTTGAAATAATACTGCTAATGGTGAGCGGTGAGCTCTTAATCGGCAAGGCCAGACTTCAGAGTGGTCAGGAATCAATTGTGAATCCAGCTGAATGGAAGCTGGTTGATCCTGTTGGGCCTGTGTACTCTCACACTACTTTCCTGATACATCCTAGACTCCAACAACTGAGCTCTGCCTCCTTTACACATAAAAAGCTGCTCATGGAGGGACCTCTGCAGTCTTTTATTTCCTGTGAATGAACAACTTCTCTTTTACTTCGCCAGACACTTTATCCCAGGCTTTTTTCTTCTCCATATTTCACTTGATTCACAAAACCAGAAACAGAAAAGAAAAAAAAAAAAAAAAAAAAAAAAAAAAAAGAAAGAATACCAAAAAGCANGAATGAATGCCAGAAAGCTGAGTGCCATGCTGCTAGGAATGTATGTGAAAGGTTCCTGTTTTTCAGGCCTACTTGGCTCCATACTGACCTGAGACATTCATGTCATGGCACAGTGATGATGGTGATACACCAATTCTCCCAGCACGGATGAGCCATGCTGTATTCACACAGCCTTCAGCAATGTCAAGGTTTGGAAATCTTTATTGAGCATGTGCAAGCTGCATTTTTAAAGGCTTATAATTTGGCCAGATTTGAGTATATTTCTTTTTCACAGAAACAGCAAAAAGCACATCCTCCCACAAAAGCCATCTTATCAAATATCCATTCCTTGTCCCAGCATGGAGGAGGGAGATAAGGAGGGGGATGTTATCACTTTTCCAAGTAAAGATAGCCAGATTTCAGCATGTCTTAAAAACAATCTTCAATAGTGTAGTGTACTTTCTCATACCCCTGTTCTGAGAAACAGCTGAACCATATTAAACTGAAATTATTTAAACCCCAGTAAAGCCAAACTACACTTCTGAGAATATCAACCCAAAGGATAAGAAAGTTATAAAAGAAGAGTCTCTGAATAGAGACCACCAGTCAAAAAAAAAAAAAAAAATCCCAGCTTTGCCTATAAATGGAAGTAACTTGCAATCAAATACAATGAAAAAATCAGAAATTTGACCTTTTGCACAGTTTAACTTGTGTTTTCACTGTGTGATGGTTCTTTCTGAATTGCCTTGGAAGGTGTGTCAATGCCTCGTGGGCTAAAGGATTTGACACTGAGCCATTTCATGCTGCAGTCAGTGGGGAGAAGCACAACCCAACCTGAGTGCTGGAATGCCTGGCTTCTGCCAGCTACTCCTACTCAAGGCCACTGCAGGAATGCTGCCCTTCCACTAAACTTGCCCCTTCATTCCTGAAGTACTGTGCCTTGCAACAGTTCCCTCTCCCTGCCTGGAGTGTTTATTTGCACAGGGAAGACCTTCAAAATGTCACTTATGTTAGTTTTAGGGCAAGTTAGCCCTAAAGGCAAAGTTTGAGATAAGTGTAACCCTGCAAAGGAACTTGGAAAATGTGGCACGCAAGCAAGTGAATGGGGAGGCATCAGAGAGGGAAGAGCCCCTGATAGTTATTACTCAGTTTTTAGGCTCAGCAAAATTCCCTTGATAATAAGAGAGAACAGAAAAATCAGCACCCAAAAAGTAGGGGAAAAAAATGAGGACATGACCTAAAGGGAATACTCTATTTAGAGAGAATCCATTTTCATTTTTAAGTCAGCCACTTCCAAAAATTTAAGGTAGGCAACATTCCTTCAAAATTATACACAAAAGCTAATACAATAATATAATAAGAACAGCTATATTTTTATAGAAAGCATCATCAATAACACACTCATCATAAGTCTATTTTACCTGAATTCCCTTTAGAGATGAAGCACCCATGTAAAGAAACACTCCATAAAGTACTGGCATAGGAATAAACTGCACAAGCAAGCAGAGAAAGAGAAGAGCATATTAAATACTACTTAACAATTTTAAATCCTTCTAGAAAGACATTCAAAACAGTTGAAATACAAATTGCCATATGCCTGCATTAATCAGACAAGTTGTAAATTCAGAGTCACTCAATTATAAATTAATAATGTTTCTCAGAGTATAAAGCAAAAGAAGAATCTGGCTCTGTAGTTTTATTTTCCTCTCATGGCCAGTTATATACAATATACTTAATTCCCTATTAATAAAAATAACAGAACTACACGAAACCAGGAAAGACTTAATTTATACTTACATTCTTTACTTTAAAGACAGCTCAGAAAAATGCTCAAGAAACACAAAATACTTCTTACTGCTTAAAGTAATATTTTGTGCTGTAAGACTTTAAAAATGGGTGAATGATTCTATGGAATGATTTTTAGAGACTATTTAAATGTTCAGGTTCACAGCATACACTGTATAGGTAAATGAGTATGTACACAGAATCTGTTAGGAATACTAAATACACAAAAGGCATGTTCTGTGTGTTTTCAAAGTGAAGGCTTTATGACATACTTAATAAAATACTATTGGGAAGTACAAGTTCTAAGGGCTTATTGCCCTCACTATGACAATATGCAAGACTGGTTTTACTAAAACCAGTGCCAAAACTCTAACTGATTTCACAGATGCCAGATAATTCTTTAAAAGGCATTACATGTATACATGGTATTATATGTCACTGTAACTAGACACCCTTTTTCAGGACACTGGTGAGCTGCCTTGAGCATGCAGGAAGCATGAGATAATTTTCCTGTTCATTTCCAAGAAACAAACCACAGAACTTCTCTTGCAACTGTGAAAATATTTTTAAATTACTCGGAAACCACAAAATGTTTTTAAATTATTGAAATAAATCTTAAATTGGTATAACAAGACTGTTTCCTGATAATTTGCCATGGGCCCAAAGTACTGACAAAGTGTTAATCTTCTTCTACTGCAGCTCAGTGGCAGAATTCCTTTTGACTTCAGTCAGGCCAGATTTTCCTTACAAGGTTTTTATTTTAAAAATGGTAGGCACTTTATTAAGCAAAATTAGAATTCCACTTTAGACTCTCATTGTGTAACATTATGCCAGTTAGCAATGTGCCTGGAAAGAGCAGTCATTAAATAATACAGTAACAACAGTGAAATGTTCAGTGCAGTTTCTTTAACTTTCCCTTACTTCCCTAAATTACCTTTAGAATACTTGTCAAGAAGACAGATGAGCCCATAAGGATAAAAATCATGAGCCCTGTGACTCTTTGCTCCCGGATTCCAAGAAATTTTGGCTGCTCCCCTGGAGCGGAGCACTCTGATTCCAGTTTTAAGCTGTTCACATGGGAAATAGAGAGGACAGTGGCTGCAACAAACCACGGCAATCCCATAATAGAGCACACACCAAGCATCACTGCCACCATGAGCAGGTCAAGGTGGTATCCACATCCTTTCTGTTAAAAGAAGTAAGGAGGGAAATAAGATGTAAAATGATATCTGAATTAAGGAGAATGCTCTTGGCAGGTGTTCTTAATGAGCACCTAGGGATCATTGAAAATTTGAGACTTGTAGGAAGAAAATAGCTTCCTTCTATGTGTTATCCAGGCTGGGTCTGTAGGGATGGTTATCTAAGGGGAATTTGTACTAGTTCACACTCAGTGCTCAATGTTACTGGATTCCTTCCAGTTACCAGTAAAGTGTACCACAAATCCACTCTACAGTGGGCACCAAACAGCTTTCCTGCTTATAAAAAGGATACTGGTAAGACACTGGAATATACATACATTTTCTGTTTTAACTAAGTCTCTTCTGTGGATAACAGTAAGCAGAACCTCCAGCTGCGCTGCCAGTTTCCCACTGCACTAATCTTAGTAGATCCTCCATCCATTCTTACAAAGAGGTGGAAAAGTATGTGTTTTTAGTTGTCCCTACATAAAAATCCATAACATTTGCAAAGTCAATTTATACTAGAAAGGGCCATAAAACCACAGTGATCCATCTAAGGTTTTTTAAGATGGTAAGCACATCATATACATTTTCAGTAATGTATTTTAAATCTTAGATAAGAGCAGATAGCTAGAAAATAAGATACATTAAATTAAAATATAAAATCAGGTACTGGTTGATTGGTTTCCTTATTCAAACATAGCATCATAATATCTATATGAAAAACCAGTACAAAACCTTTGGGTTTGGATCACTTCTATAGGGGTCAAATGCTACATAAATTTACCAACAGGTGGATAATGGTTTGCTGTTGTGCATGGAACCCTTTGGTCAAATCTTAGATAATTTTAAAAACCTCCAATTATGACCTTCACTTGAAAAAGAAAAATGCATCAATGCCTCAAGCTTGGTTCTATAGATATCTGCTATCATAGCTGAACCATAGCTGAGTGGGGTATTTCACTTCAATTTTAGCAAGTATCCAGGACCTCCTCACAGCTGCAAGCAGCAGCTCAAGCTGTTTTCCTTTAAAAAGTCAGGTAGTTAGCTATCTCCACAAAACTTTGAAATATGGCAACAAATCCAGCGTCATGGTCTGATGAAACAGCGATGTTCATGCAAACAATGTGAATATGTTGAACCATAATTTTGCCTGTAAACCCATGCAAATGCCTTTTGACATAAAAAAAGTAACTAAACTAAACTTGGAAGGGTTTGCTACAGAGACTGCCAAAAGCTGAAATGTGCACTATCCAGAATTTGCTATGGGAAGTATAAAAAAAGAGGGGAAAATGAGTTGGAAGCAAACAAATCATTTCTTTATGAAGACAACTTTTACTTCTAAAATGGGAAGCGTCTGGGTTTATGAAAATGTAAGCCACATATCAAAATGAAAATGCCATCTTATTTGCTTACATTATTTAAAAAGGGGGAAAAGTAAAGAAAATGAAGAGAAGCAACTCTAGCAACCTTCCCTCATTCCCCAAAAGTGCTTATGAGTCTTATCTCCAAGACACATCTTGACAAACTCAGAGATGTGTCAAACACAGATATTAGTTACAGGCACAATGCACTCAAAGAAAGAGTTTAATTCTAAATCCTAACAGAGACACCTTTTTTTACCTTCTGACACATTTATGAGGAATGTATCTGCTAATGCATACAGAATCCGAGAGCATTTCCTCACATTCATACATGATCTGAGGAACCTGACATATGGGAAGAAAAGGAAGCATAGCAACAGGTGATGCTACACCAGACCCCAGCAAAACTAAAACGCAGCAAGACAAGGGGGCAGCCAGGAGGACCATCTGACTCCCAGATGCCAGTGCTGAAAAAACACATTCCAAAGCTTGGCAGCAAATTCCTGCATCTGTCAAGTTAACCACATGCAATGCTATGGATTGACATGAAGAGCCAGGCTGACAAAGAGGGCAAAAAAAGAACATATCAAATGTCACAATCATCCAAGAAGAGGCAATGCAAAGTGAAGGTTGCAAATGCATTTGCTAAAGCAACTTGGGATTGGATTGCTGCTTATTAAAAGTATGTCAAAAAAAAGCCTAAGCTTGCTGCATATACATGTACAGAAACCTGCTGCTAGATTTTGCCCAACAGTTTTTCAGAGGGGTGATGTCCCTTTTTCTCTCTCCATCTGTAGGCAACTAAAGTGTTGGAGAACAGAGCAGGAAGTTGTCCTATGTTGTTTTAAGAACCCATTGTGCCTCTGAGGCTTAGTTTTACTCTTCTCCCTTCTTTAACGTAGGAAGGGCATTAAAAAAAAAGGATGGGTAGAACAACAGAGAAGGACGAAGAGAGATTAAAAAAATCTTATATTACAAAATAACCCCAGAGTAGTTTTTAAAAATCCAATCCAGTAGAACAACACTGTCAATATCTGAAGGGGCAATTAATATTATGGTATTTAAGGGGATTATTAACTTGAAGGCCTTTTTTTTAAGTGAAGGAATCCTACTTCTATTAAAGCACAGAAGGCAGCACTTTCTTAACTCAGAATCTGTATTCCAAATGACATTTATAAAGTCTTCTGTAAGGCAGTGGGTCACTGACACAAGGCATAAGTACCACATAGACCAACAAAGAAAAAAGCATACAAATTTAGAGGGGTTTTATATAATATATAACAAGCTAGCATACTAAAGTAGATGGATGCACATTACATAATCTGAAGCAGAAAACAACAGCGAAAATATAAATTTTGACTGAATACCTTTAGTTTGTGTTCTTTTCTATTGATAATGACAGCTGTGATCTGCTGGTCCATAAAGATAAGGATAGTACAAAGCAGGGCTGGAATTACAGCAGCTATCACTGTCCACCAAGGATTAGGCCCCAAAGGAGTAATAAACCAGCCACGATCATCTCTGGTGGGCTATAAAAACAGTCATGCATGGCCAGTCAGAACTGTGAGGATTATTTGCATTTCAATTTCGCAAGAACACATACAAAACATTATTAGGATATGACTTCCTTTAAAACCAACCTATATAGAGCACTAAAAAACATGCTACACTTTCTCTGATGCCAAACCAAGAAATTACATATAATAAAATCATCTGGATTATTACAGACTTGGTTGCATTTGATGCAGTAAACCCAAAATTTGGAGGAAGCCCCAGAACATTACAGTAGTCTAGGATTTGGGTGATTTGAGCCCTGTTAATTTCTGCAGAGATAACATTTGGAAGCATGAAAGGGCCTGATGGGAGATGTTCACTTACATGATTCAAAAATCCAAGAGGTTGCATAATACCTTGTGAACACAAACATTTTAAAATACTATCACTGCTCCTGATGATGATAAAAAATTATAAACCCATCATAGTAGATTACTTTGCAAAATGATAAAGTAGTGCAATTTATCAACAACTTACCTTAAAAGCATTTGGAACCTGAAGTTTTGGTGATGGAATTCCAATGGCATAGTCAATTAAAACCATGGACAAAATAGTGAGAAAGACAGCAAAATCGCTGACAACAGAGCGTACCTACGATTATTGAGAGAAATTACAATTTTAACTAAAACATCCAGGTATGATTTAAGATTTTTCTTCACTGTTTTAGTGCAGCTTACAGCTTTAGCTTACAGCTAAAACCATGCTTCCTCTGATACAAGTTTCTAACAGAGGACAGATGCCCTGCCTACTTCACAGCAGTTAACTGCATTTGCAGTGCAGACGAATTCACGCTTAGACAGGACTAATGGCAACGTTGGGATTGAAACAGTGGCACACACCTTCGTTGGGAAGTATCGGCTGGTTTTGAACTGCTTCAGTGTGGATGAGAGTGTCACTGTAGAGAAGAACAAGATGACAGACCAGAAGAGGACGTCTGGAACGTAAGGGCCGTGATGACCACAGGCTCGCCCAACAAACTCACCGTGAAACTTCTTACATTCCTATCAGGGAGAGAAAAAGAGTTTTGTTCTAAAAATTAGCCGTGCTTACGCTAACGTTTTCTTTCCAATTTCTTTCCTAAATTGTATTACTAGAAATAGTAAAACAATTTCTAGATATTTATTCTTTTAAAACTTAAAACTAACTATGTGTGTATCTAGTCTGCATGGAAAATTCTCAAAGGAATCTGTTTTTTAGTCATACAAAATGATGAAGTTGCTAAGAGATACCATAAATAAAGTCATTAACACAAAACGGGTTTTTCAAACTCAGCAAGTACCCTGATATATTTTCTGTGTACAAATACAGATTTACACTTACTAACACTCTCCAAGTGTGGAAAGCAAAGTTCAAAAGGCACAAAGACAAAGACTGCTCCTGGTGCATTCTCAAGAACTGCTTTTTTGTTTTCACTTCACAGCCCCAGCAATTGAAGAAAAAGCTATTTAGCATGTGTGGTGTTGGCCTAAAAGGAGCCCAATACATTTCATACCACACGGGGGCAGCACATCCTGCAAACTTTCTCTTACAAAAAGATCTGATAAAATGCCGGAAAACCCTAAATCTTTAACATCAATTACAATGAATGTAATTTATTTTCAATATGCAGCTACAGTAGAAGGCATTTCCAGTACTTCTCCACTACTATCCTTAGCTGTCTAAAATCATAAAGAGTAGCTCTAGAAATGGACTCACAATCCTTTCCTTCTCCTTCCCAATCCCTCCACACTTACTAAGAAAAATGAAATGCAGCACCCAGAATCAGGGATTCCAGGCAGAATTATCCTGCCAGATCAGGATCTTTTTGTATGAGATCAACTGTGTTATTGGCTTGTCAGACTCACTGCACAATGTCATGTTATGGGAAATTCAGCTTTGGAAAAGGATTGTCCTGGAAAAAAACACAACTGCTATTTCAGACAAAGGAGTGCAAAGTTTTTTGTACTGGTATGATAGTAAACTTGGGATGAAGTTCATCATATGCCTCATGAAGAGGATTTTGTCACCATCAAAATCCTCTTCACATTTGTCAAAAGTCCTCTTTTGTACTTGGTCCAAAATCCTTTGCTCACACCTAGTTTGTCTTGATAGCAAAAAATAATCATTGGATTTTAAGAGAGAATGAGAATCCAGATCTTCAGAGACTTGAAACATTTCAAGTAGACACAAGAAATATATGAAGATATGAGCAGTAAAAGAGACATAATGGGGTGAGTCTGACCAAATATTTACAGACAGTAATGTCTAATCTCTTACTGCAGTTCTCTAGAACAGAAGTTTCTTGATGATGCTTGCAAGAAACAAAGACACAAAAGTACAAAAAAAAATCAGTTATTTCTTTGACAACTGTAGGGACTCATGGGAAAAGTTGGTCAGTTAGAATGCTACCTATGTAAACTCAAGTTTTGGTAATAAGCCTTCACAGAAGTTTTTAAGGGTTTTATATAATGCAGCCAGTCTTTTACATTTATAGTTAAAACAAAATCTGTTATTTTAAATCTCAGCTGCAAATGTACTCTGAAAAACACTGTCAGAGATCTGAGAAAGTGAGAGGAGGAGTCTGCTCCTGCACAGATGCTCTTAGAGTGTGCTGCAATTTTGAGAATATTCATTCTGGACTGCTGGAATCCCTCAGGCCAGCAGTTCTCAACTTTCTTTCTGCTGTTGCCACACCAACAGAGTTGAGGAGCAGTCCCTGCTCAGAGGGAGGCATGGAAGCAAGACAGAGCAGCCATGGAAGACAGCTCTTACTTAACATGAGCTCTTCTGCATTCCTGCCTTTGAAAAAAAAAAGAACAGTATCTTCTGGAGACAGTCCACTGGATTGGCTTTTAAGTGTTTAA
This sequence comes from Irena cyanogastra, assembly GCA_013397155.1. Classification (NCBI taxonomy): domain Eukaryota; kingdom Metazoa; phylum Chordata; class Aves; order Passeriformes; family Irenidae; genus Irena; species Irena cyanogastra. Next base: position 94,238 of record VWZV01004694.1, read on the forward strand.
TTTGACTCTGCCTACGATTTGGTCAGTTCAGTTATCTCTTCAGTCTGGGGTCGTTTGCACTCAGTTCTCTTTGACTGTGTAATGAAGTGATCCACTTGTGAGAAAAAGTGCTGGCCCAATCTCACCACAACACTTTAATCAAGTTGTAAATGTCACTTTGAAGAAGGCAAACTTGAATTATATAAATCCTATATGAAACATAGAAAAGTGTACTGTTAACAAACTTGTTACACATTCACGCAAGCCCCACTAAACTGCAGCTTTATCCCCTTCCTGCCCTGGGGAAAGAAATTACAGAACTTATGTATGAAAAAAGTGGTCACTGAAGAGAAAATGTTACAAAATTTCTCCCCATCCTCTTTCTTATAGCCTGAACTATCGCTAGAGTGTTTTAGGGGAAATAAATGCTTTTGATTCCTTCTACACAAGGGAACTTTGGTTTTGCCATCTGGCAGAATTTAGGACAAATTCATTGTCATTTGACATGTTTGACTTAATCTCAGCCAAGCTCTTGTGCTAGTGTATGAAGAAGGATCCAAAGCAGGGCATAAAATACACACACTTGCTGCAAAAAGCTTACAAAAGGAGATAATGCTATAAAGTTCATGTTAATTTTTGTTAAGTATCTTTTATTATTTATTTGAACAAATATGAGCAGAAAAAATGGTATTTTTTAACACATTTGTTGCAGTAAGAATGACAAAATTATTTATGCCTATGGTTTTTATTTATTGAGTTCCAAAATTTACTTACTGACACAGTTAGGTTCCCCCATGGCACATCAGATGCAGATATATTGTAGTCCTGCCAGTATTGTAAGGTTTTATTGCTAGGATGTTCTGGTTCCACACAATTGCATCTGAAAAGAAATTTTTTTTTCCTTAATAATAAAAGATATATCAGATATTAATCTAAATTATCAATTTTATGATATATTGAAATTATGTTCTACGTTGACAGATAATTTTAGTTCCAATGAGTTCAGTAAATGCATGCTTTGAAGCAGTTTGCAGTTCAATAGCTAGTGCTATCACTGGGGTATCATTTGCTGTGAGGTGCATATGCATATATAGTACGTAACGTGACGTGTTCAAACCACTGATCACATTAAGCTTCACCACCTGTTCTCTTCCTTGTCTATTGATACTTCCCAGCACAGTCCATAATACTGAGAATATGCCAGTCCTGTTCCACCCTCTTACACCTAACACTTCTCTAAGTGGACATTAGATGCTGTGTACAGTTCCAGGCTGATCCATTTCCCAAATAACAAACTCTCTGTATCCTCTTTCTTTCCTAGATAGAGAAGTGCCTTTGCATGCAGAACTGTCCAACTTCCCAGTCAACTGTCAGGGCTCTGAGTGCCAGGATCACTAGCACCAAAGGCCCTCTGAACTCTGTGCCCCTTGTTTTTCCTTTCCCCACAGCTGCTGTAAAAGCACACTTTTCATTTTAAATTGTGTATTTTAACACACAAAATGTGATGAGGCAGTGTAGGAGGACAATACTGCAAATAAGTAATTTCAAATCAAAATTAAGTCTTTAAAGCCTCTGAAGCAACTGTGGGAGGCTTTTTCTTTGACAAAGACTTCAAACCATCCAGGATACTCTGTAGGATCCAAGATGTCAAGTGAGCTTTGCAATATGCTCTAAATTAATCTTACTTTAATAATCTATAGCACCATCTAGTCTGCTAGTATTTTAACGTGCTTATGATGACTTTAAGTAAATTGTGTACTCTCTGATAAAGTTTTCAGGAGTAGCTGGGGACAGGATAATGTCTGACTATTGCATGCAGAGTCACTGAGCATAAATTGCATTACAGCTGTAGCAGAATATCAGTTTATTCACTTACCTATGCCATCTATTTTCTATGTGACTGTTTATCTTTCCACAAAATGACAATACTCATCTAGATTTGTATGATTTTCTATATATGAAATTCTACCATCTACACCGTGAGGACACAACACTGACATTCTATTTCAATTACAATACTATACATGTGACAACAGCTGCATTTAATACATAGATAGGGAAAGATGCAGGTTGTCTCTGTGCAATTCCTTGCTTTTATTTTAAATGCAGCTATTTCCAAAAGAAAGATAAAACCCTCACAGCCCATGAACAAAAAGCAAAAAAAAAAAAAAAAAGAAAAGCAACTGCATTCAGAGAAGTAGAGGGCCTGAGCCAAAAGTCCTTGACTGGATCTTTCAAACACATTTAATATGCTTTGGATCAGACCCTAAGTGCAGAATGAATGCGTGTTCAAGGCGTAGTTCAAAGTATTACAAAATGGGTTAAATGAAGCACATCACTACCAGTGAGCTACAGCAGCAGAATAAAGCCAACAAACAGTAAGGCTACATCATGTATTGCCAGGGAGTACTGGATGTTCATGCAGCAATGCAGAGGTGGCTGTGTGGGTTACTGCTGTTTTCTGGAGCACAGGAGCCCCTGGCCCCTGGTGTCCATCGCCGACCGCAGACTGGCCATGGCCCGCTGGGCTCTGATTGCAGCAGGCCAAGGTGGCACGGGCTGCTCACTCAGTCACTTCTCACTAGAAGGGAAGACTCTGCCTGTCGCCAGCACTACATGGTACAGCTACACTTGCTGCAAACTGCAAAATTACATTTAAAGGTTAGAGAAGCCAAAATTTCTATTTCCTCAGAAATGTGATACTTGAAGCTATAGTTTAATTCAGCTCAGGTAAATAATCTTCAGACGAGATCACCTGTTTATTTCTATAGCAATATCACTTTCCTCCTGCTCAGCATTCCAGTATGGTCTTTAACAAGTTTCAGAGGCATTTAGCAATGGCAGACTGATCATCAGCAAATAAGTGACTTGTGCAAACTTCACCCACACAGACCAAAATCACCCTGCACAGTGCTTTTGTCACTGCATGGGAGCAGAACTAAGCCCTAACTGTGGAGATCAGATCCTGTTTCTACTCAGAAGCCCATTCAAACAATGATCTCAGTGTTTTGATATATACAACATTACATTGCTTTCAATATTGTATGTGTTTTGGCAACACTGACATTTTGATGTGAGATTGTATCATGGTATTACTGTCTTCCAGCATCCCACTAATTGCTTAACATTATAGAGCTGTGAGATAGTAAAACACTCCCTGTCCATACCAGAAAATACAAATGAAGGTACCATTCAGTGCCAAAACATAAAAACATTATCTACCAAAATGTGTCATTTCCTAACAGATGTAACTGCTTCCATGATAACTATTTCCCAGTGTAACTGACCTTCAAGGATAATCTCACATTAATGAAATAATGCTTCTTAATTTAATCTTTTTAATATTTTAGTCTCTTTCATTGCCATTTTTATTTGAGTAGTTTTGCCAGAAAAAGCAAAATACGCTGAATAGTTAGCACTAACACATCCTCCTATTTTCCTGTTAAAATATTACTCAGAAGGCTAGAATAAGCAAAAAATTATTTCCTCTTCGGGGTTCAAATGCTCTTACGTTCCTGTAAAGTTGTTTTAAATGCTGAGCACTAACCCACGACAAGGGATCTGTGTGGAGTTTATGCCATTACCAAATGAGTAATAGACTATACAAACACCTGTATTTCCTAAGCAACATATTCAGCTTTAAACACAGTACCAACTTAGCAATGTACTCTTGTGTCTTTGAGTGGTAAGTCAGCAATCATCTTCCTGATACTAAAAGATTCAGAAGGATTCTTTTGATCCTCTTTCATCGTGGCTTAGAATAAAGGCAGGGAAGGATCTGACCCTGATTGTGGTAGCAAAAGCACAGGTCGGGGAGCCAATCTCAACACATCCATTTCATCACACTGATGACAGAAATAAATAATTTTTCATCTTTATACTTTTGGATACTGCAAGACATTCTGATCTCCTGGTAGCAATTCAGATGTTTAAGCATGGGTGACTGTACACTCCATGGTATCTGTGACATCCGTAAGGAGTTGGCACATATGGGAGGATCTTTGTTAACTCATGCCTTTGATTTCAAAGCAGCTGGAGGCTGGGAGACCTAAAATGGCACTAGATACCCAGTCACAGGCCCCTACCTGTATTTAAAATGTCCATATTTTGCAGCTAGACAGATATCAGTGGAGCATGTTTTCTTTTAGAGTATTTAAAAATCTAATACAACCTAATAAAAAGTGGATTATACTTCTGAGGTAGATAAATAAACCATTCCAAACAAGATGGTCTTCAGACAACTCAGAACTGTTGTAAGATTAGAACTGACAAAATGAGAATGTAACAAAGAATAACCTGAACCTGCTAGCTAGAAACAATAACCAGATCAAGGAGTCTTTTTTGCCTTTACACCTTCCAAAGCACTCAAGAAATCTCTGGCGAATCGGAATGGAGAACAAAGGTAGATTAGAATTAAAAAAATTTAGGACTGCATGACAGATGTGTATGCCCTGGAGACTGCACCCTTCTCCCTTTTATAGCAGGTTCAAAATTTCAGCTAGATCTTCAGCACCAATTCAACTGTAACAGTATAGGCAGTATAAGGTCACTCCCCACTTCCCTTCTTTGTTCCCCCTAACTCCCCACAATGTCTTAGCTGTTTTAGGTATTGGTTGATAAGTCTCAGTTTCATTCATTTCATTAATCAGAGACAGCCATCCTAACTTTGCTGCATGCACATATACAACTTGTCCTGTTTTCAGAGAGCAGAGCTAGGATCTGACAACAGCAACTTCAGGAAATCTCAGATAACTAGCAGTGTTCTTTTTTCCACAAAAGGAACAAATATTACTATCCTTAATAGCATCAAAAAAGACTTCCTGTATGATCTCTCTTTCTTTGGATTGTGGGAAAGGAAATATTAGTTAGCAAATTAAAAACCTGTCACTTTATATGTCAAGTTGGTGAATATTTCCCCACCCCCTTTTTAGATCACCAATGACACATAAATATCATGCCTGCTCAGCAACTAATCAGGTAAAAGGTTCTGTACTAAAACCACTTTCATCCTGACTGTAATTTTCTGTTAACGGCAAAACAAGAAACTTATTACCTACATTTATTTGTTGAAATCAAATTAACCTCGACCTAATCCTTCCAATCCTTACAATATCCACCTCTTACCCCTGATTCTTCAAGTTGCTTCTCCACCATTTTCTTCTCTTTACTGTGTCACGCATGCTGTGCTCCCCACACAGACTTTAATGCAGCATGGTGCCAGTCCAGCTTCAAAAAAGAGCCTCAGACAGTGTTTTTGTGAGTAAATAAAACGCACTTAAAAGGTGCAGCTCCCTTTGAAAGCCCCATAGCCATTTATCTCTTGGCACTTGCCATTTTTCAGTAGTGTGTTTTCAAGACTAGGAGACACTTCACTATTGACGATTTTATAAAATTCAAAAGGCACTGGTTTGGATCTCTTATTTTTCCATCATTTACATATTGTAGGCTCCACCTATTTCTACCAGATAAGGATATGATCTATACAAGATGCAACTGCAGCTTCTTCCTGATTAGTCAATATACCATTTCCCCTTCCTAGAAGGGAAAAATGCCTTTCTGGCTCGCTTAAGATAGCCTGAGAATGAGATTTGCTCAACATGAATATTTATAATGCTTAAAAAACTACAGGCAAGTATGACAAATAAGTTGCAAAATGTGCTTGTTTAAACAATATGTCTCACTGAATATCAGAGCACATATTTGGTAGTATGAGTAGGAAGGTTTTCCCCTAGCACAGAGGACGCTCTGAGCATGCTGTACACTGATCACATAACAGAAACAGAGGAAGATGACACTATGAAATGGAAGATAACATCACTAGGTTTGTTTTTAAAGTAAGGTATATGTGTAGGTACTCTTTACGTAGCATTTACAAGGCTGAAGTATGTTAACAGCAGTATGCTATGCATGTTCAGGTTTTCTCCAAATACACCATTCTCATGTGAATTACGGGCATTCACAGAATCCTGTTTGTCTAACTTCTGTGGGAAGAGGACAACAGTATCATAAAATTATATCTTCGCTGCTGTCTCATACCTACAATACCTGTATATCCCTGGCATTATATTTACCTGCATATCCCTGGCATTATATATTCCTTCTCGTGCCACCTTCACCGACTAAATCAAAGTCTCAGTGGAGAAAAGACTGGAAACAAAATAATTAATAGTGATGGAAAATGGACTTGTCAGTTAAGTTCTATTCTCAGTATCATGAAACCCTTTCACAGCACAGCTGTCATGGCAAGACAAGATTTTTTTCTTCATTTATTTATGAGATCTGCCATCTTGAATTACGACCACTAAGTTATGTGGCCCATCTCTGACCGTCACGAACATCAGTAGGCATCCACACATATTCTCTAAGGTTACAAGTCTGTATAGTTTAGTTGGTAAGTTCAGGAGGAAAATAGAAAAGCCTATTAAAGCACCTAAACAATGCACTCAGCAGTACAATAGTTTCACAGAGATGGAAAAAAAGGATAAATCTGAGAAGGGGAACTGATGTTAGACTGAAGAAACCTCAAAGAATCAGGTTCCTTTGGATAGCACATAAGGAGGAAAATGTGTTTTTCAAGAAGAAAGTCTAGAAAACAGATTTATAATGATATTGTAGCTTTGTTAACCTTGAGCTATTTTATTTTATCAGCTATCTGGTGCAGTATGCAGCCCATGCATTTGCAGCACTATGGTGTGTAACTGCCATGCACAGAAGTTCCTGTGCAGAAAATCAGTGCAACTCTGGGGGATATTCACAATTCATCTGAAAGCTTTCACTGTGAAATACTTCTAGGATGTCGCTTCACCCTGCTTCCAAAGTTAAGAGTGCATACACTTGAGGAGAAGAGGTTCAGTATAATGCTGGCACAGAAATAATTACTGCAATACTTTGCAGTGCTATATGGTCAGCTTGAGTTTCAATTGTTCAGGTGCAATGCATCAAACCACATAAAGGTACTGTAACAAAACCACCCACCCATATAAGCCTTCCTAGATTTGGAAGGCGTTGTGTAGACCAGCTCTCAACTACAAACTGAATGCTGTGGAGAAATGCTTAACAAGGAGATCTATTTCCCAAGTGGAAGGGATGAGTAGTAGGAAAGAACAAAACAAAGTGGGCACTCTCTGGGTACAAATGAAGGAGAAAGAGACAAACAAGTCAGCTGGGTTGGGCAGGCACAGAGAAATCTTGGAAAAATAGAATAAAGAAAAAGAAAGCCTGGATTCCAAGGTTTGTCAAGAAGCAAAAGGGAACCAGCAGTTAAACTCAGTGATGGCATTTGCATGGTTCTGGAAAGAAGAGGGATGTTCTTAGGGAAGGACACACAGGATATGGCACAGTTACTTAACTGTAGGAAAAAACTATGAAGAAGGGGAACAGAAAATCTATATTCATACCTAACCTCAAAGAAATCATTACAGGAATTGGAATTCAATTACATGCTTGGGACCATACCAAGCAATACTGTGCTCATCATCACTGACTCTTCTCATTCCACCTGCAGCTTAAGGGATACAGGGTATAAACCAACCTAATTTGCATCCAATAATGAAGTCTTTAGATTAATTTATATAGATAATGGAAGATTTAAACCTTGCTTGTGCAAACAGTGGTATGCACAGAACTGATCTTCACAATGCCTTCTAGAAGCAATGGTTTCTATAGCTGAAATGATACTGAGATTGACATGATCTTGGCTCCCTAATTACATCAGAGTGGGATTTTCTACTCCTAATGCTTAAGTGCATGTCAATACCAAGACAGATTGCAATATGCATATTACTATGCCAAGAAATCACTTTAAAATTATTCAATGTAATCTGTTAATAATTGAGTAACTTCTGGTAAAGAATTATTAAAGCAACATGAATCCATCACTTTGAAAAAAGAATTAATAAAAATCAAAAAGGTATATAAAATTCCTTTATATACCAAAAAGGTATGTAAAGATCTAAGCAACCTCACCCAGAGAAATAACTGAACTTCGGTATTCTAAGATTACTATCTTAAAATGCTTGTATTTTGAAGAATACTGGATTGCTTTCTAAATCACATTCCTTTCATCCACAATGCTTATTTTATTTTCCTTTTAAAAATAGTGGGTTTAATCTGCTCCAATATGGGGTTCTCTTTTCCTTGCAAAAATAACATTCTAATATTTAATATACACTTTAAAACTGATAGGCATCAGTGTTCCAGACAGGTTTCACTAACTGGAGATATATTTGCTACCAGGGTAGGAAAAAAACAGGAGGAGGAGAGTGCAGAAATAAGAGAGTTGCTATGCCAACCTACAAATGCTAATGGCATGACAAATAAAAAAAGGTCACATTAAAAAACAAAAAACAGAAAGAAAAGCTCTGATCAAGAAGTATTTGTATTTAATTTAATAAACAATGTAGCTACTCTATTCAAGTTCCTTCAAAACAATGCAGTTTAAAAATAAAAAAATACAGTACAG
>VWZV01004695.1:4808-17636 GCA_013397155.1 Irena cyanogastra
AAAAAAACCACCACCCAACCCTGAGCGCGAGCGAAGCAGCGAGCCAGGGCTGAGGCGAGCGGGCGGGCTCGGGGAGCTGAGGAAGAGCCGAGCCCCCCAAAATCCCCCTGCACCCCGACTATGCTAAATGTAACCGGGGAGCTCTCAGGTAAGCCCGCGGCGCTGGGTGCGGGGCGGGGGGCTGCCCCAACTCCTCTGCCTGCATCTGCCGGGAGTTTTTTCCCCTTTCCAAACCGACTGCTGATTTTAATTTGATGTGATTAAAACGTCTGTCTGGCTTTGGGATTGATTTAAGACTTTCCCCTCTCTAGGTTGGGTTGTTGTTCTTTTTTTTTTTTTTCCCCCTTTCTCTCGTTCCCTCTTTTCCATGCATGTTTGTGATTACCAGGGAGGGAACCGCCGCTGAGCACGGAGAATTAAACCCCGGGACCGACAGGGGAGGAAAAGGAAAGTCGGTGGGATTTATGGGGGGCAGGAAGAGTTAGTTTCCCTGCCCGGGGCTGGATTTCGGGGCTTGACACAGAACACAGCCACTGGAGCAGGCGACGTTCCTCCGGGACACAGCAGCGGGATTTTGGGGTGCTGAGGAGGGGACGGCTTTGTTCCCTCGGCCCCAGCGGCCACCGGCATCCCCGGGGCTGCTGGGGGGCCGGCCGGCCTGGCGGCACACCGGCACCGGGGGCTCCTCGCCCGGAAAATGCTGGAAAACACCCTTAAAAGGTCAAAGTGTGGGCGCCGCCAGGCTCCCCGGGGTCCCGGGCGGCGGGAGCGGGGCCGGGGCAGCACGAGGCCGGCGCCGGGTTCGGCTCCAGCTCCCGCGGTGCCGGCGTGACGCAGGACGGGCCAAGCGGGGCGAGCGCCGGAGAACCGGAAAAGCGAGGCCGGGATCCCCGGCGGCTCCATCGCCCTCCCTCGCCCCTTCCTCTCCCCCTTGCCACTGCCGCCGGGCCCGGCGGACGTGGCCGAGCCGGTGGCACAGCCGGTGCCGAGGCCTGCGGGGACGGGCGGGGAAGGGGACGCCGAGCAGGAGCCGCAGGGCTGGAGCGCGGCCGCCACGACCCCGCTCCCGTTTTGGGACGTCCCCACCCGTGGGCTGCCCAGGCGGTGTCCCTGGCAGGGCTGGGGGACTCTCGGCATCGCCGGTGTCCCCGTGCCTACTTAGCAGGCGGCGCGAGGGCACGGTGGCGGCCGCACATCTGGGCTGCATTAGGCGCAGGCTCCGCAGGGAAATGCGGAGGGCTCTGCTTACAGGGCCGCGCTGGGGGGAGATTTATGCCCCGCTAAGTGGCACCGAACCCCATAAATCATCCCCCCGCGCCCCCCGCGGCTGCAGCGCCAGCGCCCCTGTGCCACCGTCCCAGCGCCGCGGCAGGCCGGTGGGGATGCACTCCGGGATGGGCTGTCTGGGATAGCTGGGAAGCAGCTGGCCCGGCAGGGTTGTGGCTGCGTGTGGCACGTGGCCTGTGGGTGACAGAGGCGTCCCAGGCTTCACCAGGGTGCTGCGGGGACATCAGGGCACGGCTGTGCCCACTGGAACTGCCGGTCCCACACTGACCCGGCCGGGCAGTGTCCCCGCGGTGGGCGATGCCAGCGGTGGCAGCGGGTCTGGAGGTGCCAGGGCGTGTCACCCACGGCTCTGCAGTGCCACGTGGGCTGGCACTGGGGGTCTCCTGCCCTGCTGGAGAGCGGCCAGCCTGGCTCTGTGTCGGCACGTCCCCAGCATGGTGCTGGGGGGCTGTCGGGCCGTGTGGCTCCGTGACCTGCGCCGGGAGCAGCGGGAAGGGATCGAGGCGCCTCGTGAGGCTCCGGGGTGCGGGGTGTGCGTGTGGGGCAGCGGGGTCTGGTTGGGATTAGGGGCCCGCGCCCCCCTTGCCGGCAGGGCTGTTTCCATCACGCCGCTGGCTGGAGCCGGAGCTGGATGGGAAATGCAGGCCCAGCTAATTACGGCCTTGCTGGAGTCTCCCGTGCGCGGCCGCATTTATAAACACACGGAGGAGACAGGATGTAAACACTCAGCGCCGTGAGCGCAGGCACGGCCCGGGCTGGGGGGGACGCGGGGCCATGCGCCCCCCACGCCACCACCCACTCCTGGCAGAGCAGCTTCGCCATGGGATGGATGGGATGGGATGGGATGAGATGGGATGAGATGGATAGGATGGAGTGCGGTAGAATGGGATGGATGGGATGGGGACCCCACTGTGGTGGCCATGAGCGCTGTTGGGCAGCAAGGGCACACATGTTCTTCCTGTTGGAACTCAGGGAATGCCGTGTCCGTGATAACTGGGTGTGGAACATGAGCATCCTCATGTCCCCATCGTGGTGGCTCTTCAGGGACGCTGCTATGCTGTGGTGTCACCTCCCCAGACATGGTGGGGTTAAATGCCAGCAGCATGGGGACACAGAGGCATCTGTCCATGAGCCCTTGAGTGTCACCCCCACTCCAAGCTCCTCGGAGCTGGCAGCCACATTGGGCTGGGAAATGCCCCGTGGAGGGTTAAGTGGTGCCAGTTGGTGGCCAGGACAGTGGCTGGCGTAGTGGGGACAGGGCTGCTTTGTCCTCAGTGCCACAGTCATGCCTGGCCACCACGGGACCTCCCATGCTGGCCCCAGGAATGGGGCTGCGGGGTGGGATGGGGCTCTGTTCACTGCTGGACGCCGGCCCATCAGATAGGGCAGCTCCTGCCGCGGCGTCAGGGGCCGGCTCGGCCCCGTCCGCTGCCGGGGGCTCCGGGGCCAGGGGGTCTCCCCTTCCCGGCTGCCGCCCCCGCACCAGGGTTTCGGGAAAGCGGCTCTGGGCGGGCTGTGGTGGCTCAGCCCTCGGCGGCTCTGCCCACAGCATGCCCAGGGAACAGCTCACCGTCTCCGTGGCCGAATTCCCGCCTCAGCCTCCGGCTGGGAGGTCTGGCCAGCATTGCCACCTGCGCTACTGGGTGGGTGGCAGGCCAGGGGTCCCGGGTGTCACCCCAAAGGGAGATGAGCCACGTCCCCGCTGCCACGTGTGCGATGGGTGTCCATGCCACCGCCGGTGTGCCCGGTGTGGGTGTCTCAGGGTGCTGCCAGCAGAGCAGGGGGTGCCCATTCCCGTGGCCCCCCGTCACCCCGGCTCCTCCAATGTCCCCAGGGCCCAGCGGGTGACCCTGGGCAGGCACGCCATGAGCTGCTTACGTGGGCTGGGAGCATCCTGGCCGTGCTCCAGGGCCGGTTTTGAAACCCTCGGGCTCTTCCTCTCCGACGTCACCGGGATCCAGCTGTGCCGGCTGGAGCCTCCCTCCTCCACTGTCTGTGTCGGTGGGTGCCCGGCGCCAGCCGCTGGGACAGGGGTGGGCAAGGGCCACGCTGTGGCTGGGCCATTGTCACTGCTGGGCCATTGTCACCGTCACTGCTGTGCCACTGTCATCATCACTGCTGTGCCATGGTCACTGTCACTGCTGTGTCATGGCCACTGTCTCTGCTGTGCCACAGTTACTGTCACTGCTGTGTCGCGGTCATCCTCCTAACTGTGCAGTGTCACTGTCACTGCTGTGTCATGTGTGTCATGGTTACTGTCAGTGCTGCGCCCCAGTCACTGTCACTGCTGTGCCAGGGTCACCATTGTCACTGTGTCACAGTCACTACTGCCCAGTGCCATCCATTCTGTGCATCCCACCATTCCCATCCCTCAGACACCCACCTCCATCCCCTTCCTCCATCATCCTCAACCTCATCCTCATGTCCGGGCCACCTGCCCAGGAGCCACCGTGGCTGCATCCCAATCTCCCATCCCTGCCATCCCCCCCTCATCCCGCTCCCCGGCTGTGTTTGGTTTGGCACCGGCCAGGCCGGGGCGGGTGTAAATCCCGCCTGGAAACCGGAGCTGGCGGCGGGCGAGGGTCCGGCCAAAGCAAACACCGGGGAGGGGGGGGTGTGTGGGCTGTGAGTCACCGCGGCCCCCCCGGCGGCCCCCCCGGCCCACGCTCGCACGCACGCGGGGCCGGCCGCACGCTCCACGCGCCCGAACGCACCAGAACTCACCGGAACGCACCAGAACGCACCGGAACGCGGGCAAGCAGTGGCACGTGCCCACTGCCGGGCACCAGGCGAGCCAGAGCCAGCCGGGGCCATCACGCATGGGCACGGGGGACACGGGGGCACGTGATGTCACATGGGGTGTCACAGCGTGGCAGGGCGCGTGCACGGCGTGTCGTGCGTGGGTGGCACATAACGGGGTGTCCCTCTGTGGGGTGTGTGCATAGCACACTTGCCTGGCGTGTCCTGTGACTGCCACGCGTGTCACATGCCCGTGTGGTTAGGTGACACGCCTGGATGGTGTCCCATGTGTGTGGCACCTCACACGTGTGCATGGTGTCACACGTGCATGGTGTCACACGCCTGGAAGGTGTGGTGTTCCCTGTGCCTGTGTGATGCACACAACACGAGGTGTATGCCAGGTGTGCCCCGGACGTATCCCAGAGGTGTCACAAGCGTCCTGCACAACTCCATCTGTATCCCAGGCGTGACAGTGTTCCGCACACCCACAGGGCACTCGCATCCCCCACAGCGAGGCTTGCAGCTTGCAGGACACCCACGGCGGCTGTGGCCGGAGCCGGGGTGTCCCCGAGGACCGTCGTGCGTCACGGGCGGCCGGTGACGGGGGCGGGAGCGCTTCGAGGGGAGCCGGGGGGTCACCGCGCTGAGCTGGGGGGTCCCTGCTGCTCCGGGGAGGGTGCTGAGGTGAGGGGGACCCCACCGTCCCCACCTTCGTGCCTCAGTTTCCTCGCGCTCAGACGGGTGACTCAGGGATGCTCTGCAGGCTCAGCGCCACACATACGGAGTGTCCCTGTCACCCCCTCTGAGGTGCTGTGTGTCCCCCACAGGTGACTCTTGGGGGATCTTCACCTTCCTGTGCGCCGCGCTTTGCAACCTGCCGGCGCTGCCGGCGCTGAACTGCTCCGAGGAGCTGGGCGCCGGCCAGTCCATCCAGCAGACGTACGACCTGACCCGCTACTTGGAGCACCAGCTCCGCACCCTCGCCGGCACCTACGTGAGTTCCCGACGCACCCCCCGGGATATCCACCCCGTGCCCAGCTGCTCCCACGCCGGAGGTCACGGAAATGCCTCATCGCCCCCCGGGCGCAGGGCGGCTCCCGGGCACCCTCCCCTCGGCCCGTGATTCCGTCATGGGCGCGGGCATCCGCCTCTCCCTCCCCGCCGGCGTCGCCGACTCTCCCGGAGGTTCCCCGTCCCTGCCCTGACGTGCCCTCGGCGGTGCCGGCACGTTTGGTGCCAAGCGGTGACGGTGGCACCGCCCGGGCTGTGCTGGGAGTGTCCGGCTCGGGCAGGGCGCCGGGGGCGGGGGGACGTGACAAGAGAAGGGAGAGCTGGGATGAGCGGGATGCGTTCGAACTGGGGGCGTGGGGGACGCGGAGGCCGGGGACAGGGCGGACGCAAAGCCCTGACCCCGGGCACCCCCGTTCCCTTCCAGCTGAACTACCTGGGCCCCCCCTTCAATGAGCCTGACTTCAACCCCCCGCGGCTGGCACGCGCCGAGCGGGTGCCCAGTGCCACCGTGGACCTGGACCTGTGGCGGGGCCTGACGGACAACGCCCGCCTGGCCGCCAACTACCGGGCCTACAGCCGCCTGCTGTGCTACCTGCGCGTGCTGGACGGGCAGGTGGGCACGGCCGAGCTGCGCCACCGCCTCGCCCACTTCTGCGCCAGCCTCCAGGGGCTGGTGCTCAGCATCGGCGGCGTCATGTCCTCGCTGGGCTACCCGCTGCCCGCCGGCCCCGCCGGGCCCCCCGCGCCCCCCGGCGCGCACGCCGCCCCCAATGACTTCCTGAAGAAGATGGATGATTTCTGGCTGCTGAAGGAGCTGCAGACCTGGCTCTGGCGCTCGGCCAAGGACTTCAACCGCCTCAAGAAGAAGGTGCCGCCCGCGGTGGTCACCCTGCGGCTGGAAGCGAGGGGGTTCTGAGCACCTGCTGGGCTCCTGAGTCCGCAGTGCCACCACGGCCACACAGGTCCCCTCTTCCACCACCAGTGTGCCTTGAGAAATGGGGCTCCTGACCCCCAAACCACCCCACAACCTCATCATCACCTGGCAGTGCCTTGAAAGATGGGGCTCCTGACAACACGTGTCACCACAGCCACCCTGCAGCCCCTCCATCATCATCATCATCATACTGTGCCTTAAGGAACAGGGCTTCTGACCCCAAGTGCCACCACGGCCACCCCATGTCCCCTGTCCACCACCAGTGTGCTTCCAGAAATAGAGTTCCTGACTCCCAAGTGCCACCACAGCCACCTCACAATCCCACTTGCATCACCGTGCCTTAAGTGAGGGGCTCCTGACCCCAAGTGCCACCCACCACAGCCACCTCACATCCCCTCTGTCGCCACACTCTGCTGTAAGGGATGTGTCTCCTGACCCCAAGTACCACCAAAGCCACTCCATGTCCCCTCTTTGCAACCATTGTCCCTTCAAAACTGTGTCTCCTGACCCCAGAGTGCTGCCAAAGCCATCCCACATCCTCATCATCACCCGGCTGTGCCTTAAGGGGTGGAGTTCCTCACCTCAAAGTGCCACCACAGTCACCCCACAGCCCCTCTGTCACTATGTTGTGTCTTAAGGGACAGGTGTCCTGACTCCAAAGTGTCCCTCCACGGTGTCCCCAACCCTCAGGGTGCCTGTCCCCATCCCTAAAATCTCCGGAGTGGGTGCAAACCCCGCCCATCCCAAAAAGGACCAACGCCCTCTGAGTATAAGAATAACCCCCGCCCCAGCCAGCAGCAAGCCCCGCCCCTGGAGCAATAGGCTCCGCCCCAGACGGCAATTAGCCCCGCCCACTCGCGCTGTAGCAAGCCCCGCCTTCTCCCTGCAACAGGCCCCACCCCTTTAACCCAAGCCCCGCCTCCCCCATGGTTGCCCATGGGAGCAGCGGTGGGGCGAGGCCATGGGGCGCGGCCGGGGCGTGGTCGCTGTCCCGGTGCGTCTATGAGTGTTTATTTATTGGAGATGTTTATTTATTGGGGTATTTATTGCAGAAGATCTATTCTTGTATGAACGAATAAAAGCCTTTCTCCAGCCCCCAGCCCCACCTGTGTCACACCCCGGTGGGGACGGGAGAGAACGGCTCTGTGTGGAATTTGGGGTGTTCCCGTCAGTGCCATCAGTAGGAACCAGAGTGAACATTCCACATTCTGAGCTCAGTGTGGAATCTGGGGTGTTCCCATCAGTGCCATCAGCAGGGACCAGAGTGAACGGCTCCAAACTGAGCTCAGTGTGGGAGTTAGGTGGGGATCCAGGGATGGGTGGGATCTCTCACCAAGTGGGGATCCAGGCCGCCCTGGGCCCGGGTAACCCCACTCCGAGGACAGGCACCCCCCACCTTGGCACCCTCACCCTGGGCACTACTTTGGGGTGCCCAGGATCATGTAGAGGGTTCCGGGCTGGGGCACGAAGCCGACGGCCTGCAGGGCGTGCAGTGTGGCCGCGTTGTGGGGCAGCACGGCGCAGTAGATGGGGAAGCCACGAGCGTGCAGCTCCCGGCCCAGCACGGCCAGCGGGAGCCCAGTGAGGCCGCGCCCGCGCCAGGCGGGCACCGTGTAGCCGTGGCGCAGGCAGCCCTGCCCGTCCAGCAGGCTCCAGGACACCGGGCGGCCGCGCGTGTCCAGCAGGCAGGCGGAGGGCAGCGTCCGCAGCAGCCCCAGCAGGAACGCCCGGCTGCGGGCGTTGCCCCCCAGGGCCCACGTGGCGTTGAGCAGCGAGATGTGGGACGGGGACACGGGCGCCAGGCGCAGGCCCGAGGGCATCCTGCAACAGGGCATGGCAGAGTGGGGAATGCTGAGGCCTGGTGCCAGCCAGGATAGAAGATGGGATGGGATTGGGAACCCCTGTGCCACTCAGATGGAATCTGGGACCCTTGTTTTCCCTAGGGGTGGGATTGGATACACCCCTGTGCCACCCGGGAGTGGGACTGGGGACCCCTCTGCCATCCAGGGGTGTGCTCAGTGATCTCACTCATGTCACCCAGTGCCTGTCAGGGATGTGCTCGGGGACTGCTGTGCCACCAAGGGAGGTGACTGTGACCCCCCTGTGCTACCCAGAAGTGTGACAGGTTTCCATGTTCCACCCAGGGATGTGACTGGTTCCTCAGTGCTGCCCCATGTCCCCTCAGTGTCCCATGTCCCCCCAGTGCCCCTCACTCACTGCCTGCGGGGCTGGGGAGGCTCAGGGCTCATCAGCGCCTGGTACCGGATCGTCTCCACCTTCATCCCCCTGGCACTGGCCACCTCCTGCACGGCCTCGTCCAGCCCATCCTGCATCCCTGGGACACCCTGTCAGCCAGACAGGGGGCCCAGATGGAGGCAAGGGTGCCCTGTGTTCCCCCAGTGCCATCCTTACCGATAATCTGAAAGGCTCTTTCCCGGGTCACCGCCTCAGTGCCCTGCAGCAGTGCCTGCAGGGCGCCCTTGTCCCGGTAGAACACAGACAGCTGGTTGGCATAGTAATCCCTGGGGTCCTGGTGGTCCTGGCAGGGACATGGAGCTGAGGGTGGCACTCCAATTCCCAGGGCCCTGGGGTGTGGGGTGCTGCTGCCAGGGCAGGGGCACCCGGGGCAGCACCTCTGGGCGCAGGCGGGTCAGGACAATGCCGAAATGGGGCCAGGAGTCCACCAGCACCTCGTGGGAGGCCGGGTTCCCCCTGGCCACCGTCATCACAGTCCCCAGGACCTGCATGACAAGGTTGCGATCACTGGCAGGACAGAGGAGAGGGGACAAAGGGGTGCCCAGAGTTCCTCCCATCCCCTCTCCAGCACGGTGAGGGGCCAGTAGAGTCCCCGAGGTCTCCATCTGCAGCAGGGCAGGGGACAGAGGACAGAGGGGTCTTTGTCACCACCGGGGCACGTGGGGAGGCAGATGGGTCCCATGGTCATCATCACTGGCAAGGGAAGGGAGAGGGGACAGGGGATAGGGACAGAGGGGTCCCGGGAATCAGCAACACTGACAGGACAAGCTTGAGGGGTCAAAGGAGTCCCCAGGATCCTCATCACGGCAGAGAAGGAGGGAGGGAGGGACAGACAGAGGGGTCCCCAGGGACTCTGTCACCAGCAGGACAGGACAGAGGGGACCCAGAGATCCTGGGGGTGGCTGTCACCGGCAAGGTGGTGGGCAGGCTCTTCCGCAGGGTCTCCTCCAGGAGCTGCAGCTGGGCTGGGCACCTCAGGATCAGCATGGCTCCGTGACCGTGGGGCAGTCGGTGACACCGAGGATCCGTGGGGAGCTGTGGCACTGGGGCAATGTCCCAGAGTGTCTCAGCCGAGCGCCCGTCTCCAGGCGGCCTCTGGGCTGGCCCGGTGCCCAGTGTTCAGCAGGATGGACCCTGCCCGCTGCCCCCCAAGGCAGGGGGCACTCACTGGCCCGTGACAGCCAGTGGTAACCATTGTCACCGAGTGCCACACAGTCTCCAGACTCCCACTCCACGGCCCCCCAGAACCCACACACTCAGGACTGTTGCAGGGTGAGTGCTGGAAGAGATGGGGATCGTGGGGAAAGGGATGAAGACAGGGACAGGGGCCATGCCTGGTGATCCTGTCCTGTCACTGAGGGTCTCTCGGCAGGACAATGAAGATCCTGACGTGCCCAGCCCAGCTGCAGCACCTGGAGGGGATCCTGAGGAAGAGCCTGCCCCTCACCCTGCCGGTGATGGGGACCCCACTGTCGCCCCTGCCATGTGCCACGATAGGGACCCTGTGCCATGACTGGGACACCAGTGTCACTCAGCTGCTGCTGTGATGGGGACCCCAATATCCCCCTTGCCCTGTGCCATGAGGGGGACCCCAATACCACCCCTAGCCTTTGCCCTGCTGATGATGGGAACCCCCGTGTCATCAGGGACCCTTTGCCACCCTGTCCCTGACACCTGCCCCCCTCCCCTCAGCTCTGACCCCATATCTGCTCCCACAAACCCCCTAGCTCTGACCCCACATCTGCCCCCATGTCCCCCATATCAAGGCCCCATCTCTGATCCCATCTCCCCTCCTTGTCCCTCATTGCTGACCCCCTTTTCCCCCAGGTCTTCGGGGCAGTGCTGAACATCAACCGGGGAAACCCTGGCCAGTTTGAGGTGGTGGTGGACAAGTGGCCCGAATTCGGTGCCTTGCTGGCCCGGCCCAGTGGAGAGGTGGCCAGTGGGGACATGGGCCACTGCAGGAGGGGGGTGACATGGCTCCCTGGCAAGTGCCAGGTGTGCTCAGAGCACCCATGGGCGTCCCCAGGTGCCGGTGAACGACGGCTACTGGAACACGCAGGCAGCGTTTTACCGGGACCTGGGGGCGTACCGGGCACTGCTGGAGACCCCTGGGTGCCTGCGCTGGGACGCCGCCTTCACCCTCATCGGTGGCCTGGGGACACTGGGGTCCTGGGGGGGTCTTGGGAAGGGACTAGGCATGCTCTGGGCAGCACTGGGAGCGTGGGGCAGCGGGGAGAGCTGTTGGAGGCAGGGAGGAACTGGGAGGTACTGGTGGAGGGAACTGAGGTACTGGGGAACACTGGGGATGCCTGATTTGGTGTGCCGGGGTGGGGTTTGATGGGTGATACCAGTGGGAAGTGTTGGGGTGAGATTTAGAGTTGCTGGGGAGCACCAGGGAATTGCACTGCTGGGTACTCTGGAAGCAGGGTTTGGGGGGTACTGGGGTTGGACTTGGAGATGCTGGGGGCACTGGGAAGCATTGCAGCTGAGTATGCGGGTCCTTGGGGACACTGCGGACTAGGGTTGGATGTGGAGATGCTGGAAGCAGGATTGAGGTACTGGGCACACTGGAAACCGGGATTTGGGTGCTGGGAATAGAGGCTGGGATTGCAGGTAGCCCCTGGGGACACTGAGGAGGATACCAGGGTCACACAGAGGGGCTGGGGACAGGGATGGTGGGGTACAGGGGGAACAGGACCCCCTGACATCCCCATCCCCAGGGCTACAGGACGGACTGGCCACAGTGTCCCAGGACCTGGCGGGGAAGAAGGGTGTGGAGCTGGACATTGTTGAGTACTACTCCTACTGGCACCCTGACTCCAGCACCATGCCTGAGCCCCGGTGAGAGCCCCCCACCCTTGTCCCCACACGGGGACACCCCTGAGCCCCCCATTGACCCCTGCCTCGCCCAGGCCGGCCCCCGGGGTGCGCGTGGGCTCCCTGAGCCCCTCACACGTGGACCTGCTCAACGGGACGTGGCCCTACGGGGGGAACGCCCGCAGCCGGCGCTACCTGGCCGAGATTTTGAGGCGCTTCCCGCAAGTCTGCCTGCAGGACAGCAGCGGGCAGCCCGTTGCCTGGGTGCTGACGGATCATTTCGGGACTGGTGCCCACAGCTACACCCTGCCCGAGCACCGGCGGCACGGCCACATGCAGGTGGCACTGACGGTGGCGGCGCAGCGGGCACACGCCCGCGGGTTCCCCACCTTCGGGCACACGGCGCTGGGCAACCGGCCCATGCAGCAGCTGCAGGAGCTGCTGGGCAACCAGCGCCTGCCCGGGCTCTGCCGCTACATCCTGCACAATCCTGGCCTGGACAGGGACGGGCCCTGAGGCCCTGCTGTCCCCTCTCTGTGCCGACATCAAATTAAACAGTGGCGCCGAGTCTCCGATGGCTGCTCTGTGGGGTCTGACCGTTACAGCGGTGACACAGCTTGGTGGCTCACGTGTCACCGCTGAGGCACACAGCGGGGTCCCCTGGGAGTCACCCCGTTCCAGGGCACGCATCTCAGTTATTCTCAGTTCCCCAAGGGAGGGCTGAAAACCTCAGGCAAATCTGCACTGGTGGCACCTGCAGTGTTACCCCCTCAACCAGGGCGGTGTCACCACAGCTGGGGGTGGGACAGGCAGGCACTGGAGGGAGAGACAGTGACACGCAGTACAGAGAGGGACAGGGCCACAGGGTGACAGTGTCACACCGTGAGTCATGGTTTGAGGGGCTGATGGGGACAGAGGTGGGGGGTGACAGTGTCCAGGGTGATGGGAAGTGCTGGGATGGGGGTGACAATGTCCAGGGGGACAGGGAGACACCACAGGGGTGACAGTGCCTGAGTTAATGGGGACAGTCACAGGGGTGACAATGCCAGAGGCTAGCGGGCACAACTGGCAGGTGGCAGTGCCTGGGGTGACAGTCACTGACACAAGTGACCGTGCCAGTGTTACAGGGAACGCTGGAATGGAGGCGGCAGTGCCCTCGGGGTGACAGGAACTGCCGCGGGGGTGACAGTGAGGCTGCTGGCAGGGATAACTTGGGGGGGGGTGACAGCACCCGGGGACATCCAGGGGATGCCGAGGGGGGCATGGGACCGGGACCACCGCGAGGGCGGCAGTGGCCGAGGGCGGCAGTGGCCGACAGTGCCCACGGCCGGTTCCCCAGCCCGCCCCCGCCGCTTCCGCCCGGCCATGGGCAGGGGCGGGTCCCTCTGCTGGTTCCCGGTATTGGCGGGTCCCGCCCGGTTCCCGGTATCGGCGGGGCCGTGCCAGCTCCATGTCGCGCAGGGCCATGGAGCAGCCCCGGCGCATCACCGACTCCTTCCCGCGGCGGCGGCGGCGGGGCCCGGGNGCACAGGGCCCCCGCCCTTCTCGCTGACCCCCGTTGTGCCCCCGCAGCCTCTGGCACGAGTACGAGCTCTGAGCCGCCGCGCCGAGGGAGCGGGGAGACCATTCCTGACACCTCCAGACCCTGTTTGGGGACACTGGGCGGATTAAAGCCGGTGTGAGCGAAGGACGGGGTGCCGTGTGCTGTCTGGGGGGGCACGGGGTGGGGTGGAGCCCTTGAGGTGCAGGGGGAGGGCAGGGAATTGCATCCCCCCAAAAAA
>VWZV01004695.1:17955-31773 GCA_013397155.1 Irena cyanogastra
GGGTGGGGTGGAGCCCTTGAGGTGCAGGGGGAGGGCAGGGAATTGCATCCCCCCAAAAAAAGCCAGGTGGGGTGTCCAGTCACACAGTTAATGCCACCCAGCTGGGACCCAGGGAGAAAAATGTGTTCTTGGGTGGAGAAAGGGAGGTGGGAGTTTTTTCCCCAGGAATGGGGCGAAAAAACGAAGAACAAGATATAAAATCAGGTGAAAGTGAGCATAGGGGGATGAGGAAGTGGCTGTGGATGGTGGGGATGTCCTGCAGAGGGGTGGGAAGAGTGACAGTGTCCTGTGGGATTCATATGTTTAGTAGCCCTAATTAGCAGCTTTGCTGTGTGCAGAATCATAAATAGCAGGATTTGTTGATTATTCAGGTTGTCAATGACTTAATTCATCAGCTCTTTCTGTTGTTTCATCAATAAAATAAATTGTTTCTATCTATGGTGGGTCTAGCATTGACTAAATGCTAGTGCACCCACTAGAATATATTTAGTTATTTTTTATTTATTGTTTTGGTGCTTTTTATTAGCTTTAATTTCGGGGATATGGGTATTTATATGGCAGACTTTTATAGATTTTTTTTTATCTTGGTAGTGATGTCTTTTTAATTTTTGGCAGTCTAAACTGGGGGGGGGGCTTATGCTGCTAATTAGTCTTTTTTTATTTTTCTAGCTATCCTCACAGGGTACTGGTCACTATGAATTAGTGTAGAGGTAGAGTTCTGGCTGCAGGGGAGCATTGGAGCCGGCAGTAACCTGGGATAAGGTGGGATGGGTGGGGGGCCACCCACAGCTCCCATCCCGCTCACGCTGCAGG
Source organism: Irena cyanogastra (assembly GCA_013397155.1). Classification (NCBI taxonomy): domain Eukaryota; kingdom Metazoa; phylum Chordata; class Aves; order Passeriformes; family Irenidae; genus Irena; species Irena cyanogastra. The sequence goes on from VWZV01004695.1 coordinate 18,769, forward strand.
CTCCCAACCCTCTGGATTGCGTTAGCCAGGTGGATCTGGTCCCACTGTTGGAGCTGCTGTCCCTTGGCTGTCTTCTACAGGGACATAATTCTTCTGCTGGGCACAGGATGGAGGTGTTCGGGTGGACCCCCAAAAATAAGCACCCTACACCCAGCCAAAAAAATAAGCACCCTACACCAGGGTTGTGCCCTCCTGGTGAGAAGAACAAGGGAGATTCCCATGCTCCTTCCTTGGAGAGGGTCAGTCCCAGCCTGGTGGATGTGCCAGGAAAGGGGGAAGTGTCTGGGATGGCTGCAGCCAAAGGAAGAGCCCAAGGAGATGGACAGCAGCAGCAGCAGCCTCAGGGGCAGTTCCAGCCAGGAACGTCCTTCCCTGGAAGGGTGGGTTTGGGTGGAGTTTTGGGAAGAAATTCCTCCCTGTGAGGGTGGGAAGGCCATGGTGCAGGTTGGCCAGAGAAGCTGTGGCTGTCGCAGCCTTGGAAGTGTCCAAGGTCTGGCTGGACGGGGCTTGAAGCAACCTGGGCTAGTGGAAGGTGTCCTGTGGGTCAGGGGTGACATAACAGGGGGTTGACGCCATCTCACCCGGTGGCAGGGGGAGTGCCCGGCTTTCCCCTCCGCCACGGCCACAGCGAGCTGCGGGCTCTCTGTGTGCTTCAGTCCTCCGCTGCCCGGCCTCGGAGCTGCCCCTGTCCCGCTTCCAGCACCAATTCCAGCCCTGATCCAGTCTAGGCATCAGTCCAGGCCTAGGCCGCGGCGGTTGCCATGGCAACCCGGAAGTTGTTGTCGCGCAAAGGCCGCCGGGAGCTGTAGTTTCCTCCGTGCCGCACAACATGGCGCCGCTTGGTCCCTATGCCCGCCCAGTGCCCTCAAAGCGTTCACTCTGGTCCCTACTGACAGCAGCCCACCCTCCAGGTGATAAGGGTCACAAAGCCACCAGGGGCTACCATTTCCACACTTTATTGCCAGTGCAGGAGCGGTGTCGGTGTCTGTGCGTGTGGGCCTGAGGCAGAGGCACCTCCCAGCCCCAGAGTATGGGCGGGGCGGGGCGGCGGCGGGGCGTGCCGGCTCGCTGCCCACGCCCCCAGCTGTAGGCCACGCCTCTTCCCCTGTTGCTATGGCAGCGAGGAGGCGCTGTCCCATGTCCCCCAAATTAGGGAGTGGGTTCATCAGTGTGGGCGTGGCCATCACAATGGGTGTGGTCACAAAACGGGGCGGGGCTACCATCCAGGCTGGCCTGGCGCACCACCCCGCGCGGGCGGGACGACGGCCGTGACCTCGGGGAGGGCCTCCCTACTTCCTCCGTGCTCTCAAACACCTGAGGGGGGACAGCGGGGTCATCCCAGGCTGCTGTCACCCCACAGCTGGAGCCCCCATCCCGCCCTGACCCCTGCTCACCTCCCCGGCCAGGGGCTCCCCCAGCAGCTCGGGGGGCTCGGGGGTCTCCAGCAGGCTGATGCTCCGCATGACAGAGCACAGGGAGATGCGGGGGCGCGGGGAGGCCCCCAGCAGCCCCCCACCAGCCGCCTCCTCCTCGGAGGGCTGCGGGGACGCCAGCGGGGAGGACAGCGGGGACAGGCCCCTCATGTCCCTCGCGGTGTCCTCCTCGGGGTGCGGCGCCTGCTCGGCCGCCCGGGGCTCCCACAGGCTGATGTGCCGGCTGCCACAGACCTGTCAATCAGCGCCCGGCCACGCCCCCTGCTGGGAGCCACACCCACTCGGCAGGGTGGGCTTCCCATAGGCTCCTCCCCCACAAAATTTCCCACACTTTTCCAAGCAGGGCAGAGCCACAGGAGCCCCACCCACTCACGCAAAGAGCCCCACCCTCTTACCCCATAGAGGTGTGGTTATGCCAGACCCCACCCACCCGTCCCCACCCNCACTGACCGGACGCGGGAGAGGAAGAGGAAGGTGTCGTTCCAGTGGGGCAGGAGTTCGGCCGCCTCCTCGTCGTACACCCGCACGTTCATATACGTGAACAGCGCCGGGAAGAAGTTGTCGATCTCCCGTGCCACGTTCAGGATGTGGGTGACCCTGCGGTGACACGAGTGACACCCCAGCGGCACCCCATGATGACCCCGTGCCACCCCACGACGGTGGCACCCCACGACGGTGGCACCCCACGCTCACCTGTTCTGCTGCAGCTCCTCCAGGTTGGCTGCGTTCCACTCGGAGCCCTGTGCGGTGACAGCGGTGAGGGGAGGGGACACTGCCACCCGCCCCGCCCACCGTGCCCGGCCGCTGCCCACCAGGAAGAGGTGCGGGAAGACTCGGGAAGGCCGATCCATCTGCGCCAGCACCAGCAGCATCTCGTTGTCAATGAAATCCTTGTGCTCGGCCAGGCTGTGCCCCGTACGCCGCTCCAGCTCCTCCCGCACCTGGGCACCGCCCTGCGTGAGAGATGCCCACCCCGGGGCCACCCGTCCCCAGGACACCGCGCCACCCAGGTGCCACCCGGGTGCCACCCACCTCCTTGGACGTGACGTTCTCCAGGTCGGCGGTGGCCATCACCTCCCGCAGCAGCGCCCGCACCGCCTGCTCCGACAGCTCCGGCACGGCCGGCCTGGCACCGGCACCGCCTTGTCACTGCTGTCACCTGCCCCGCCACGGCCACGCCCTGCCAGGCGCGGCAGCGATTGGCCAGCAGGCTGCGGGGCGTGGCAGGGGCGTGGCAGGGACCTTACCGTAGGGGCGTGGGTGAGGCGGGGCGCACGGACTCGAGGTCGGCCATGGCCAGCCACTCGTTGAGGCAGCTCTGCTCCGAGGCCAGCGCCGCCGCGTAGCCGCGAGCCCAGGCCAGCGCGGGGCCGCCGGGGATGTGCCCGCCCCGGGCCGCGTCCTCGCAGGCGCGGTGCAGCTCCTGCAGCACGGCCCTGCCGCACAGCACCTGACACCCCTGCACTGCCACCGCCACCCCGGCACCGCCCCGACCGCTGTGTCCTCCTCACTGGCTGTCCCCAGCGTCTGAGTGCCACCCAAGCCCTTCCCGGCTCCTTCCCCCTGACTGTGCCCAGGTGTCCATAGTGATACCCAAATCCCCTGTGCCCACATCCCTGTGTCCAGCGTGGTGCCCACATCCCCATGCCCAGGATGGTGACAGCATCCCTTGTGTCCCCAGCAGTGCCACATGCCCCGTGTCTGTTGTGCAGCTGAGACCCCCTGTACCCGTGGCAGTGCCCATGTCCCCAGTTCCCGGGGTGCTGCCCACCCCCCTTGTGCTCACCATGCCACCCACACCCCCGTGCCCAGGGTGGTCCCCATGTCCCCCGTGGTGACACCCGGGGCTCGCTCACCACATGGTCTGCACAGAGATGGGCTTGAAGATGCGTGTCTGTCCCCCCGATGTCACGCTGAACCCCCTGGGCATCATGGGGATGCACGTGGGTCAGGGTGGGCATCCCGACTCCTCTAAGCCCCTCCCTGTCCCAAAATTCCGTGCCACCCTTACCCGTCGCCGTCGAGGAACACCTGGGTGTCGCTCCAGAGGGGCAGCACCATGCCCAGGGTGCAGCGGGTGGCCCTGGGGCAGGCAGAGGTCAGGGGGTGCCGACGCCTCCCCGGGCCCCCCCCGCACCCCGCTCACCCCTCGTGGGCGAAATCCACTCCCAGCAGCGCCGTCTCCGCCTCGGCTCCCGCCTCCTCCGGCCGCACCAGCAGCAGGTACCGCACCCGCCGCGGCCGCGCCGACTCCAGCCGCACCGCCTGCCGGAGAGGCGGGCATCGCAGGGCGTCTGCCCCTTCCCGGTGCTCCCAGTGACCGGGAGGAGCATCAGGCTGGGCCATATCCACTCCTCATCACTTCCCATTCTATCCCTATCCCCATCCCATCCCATCCCTATCGCATTCCCTCGATGTTCCTGTTTCCATCCCAATCCTGTCCTGTCCTATGCTATCCCCATCCTGTCCCAACCTTCATTCCATCCTATCCCTATCCTCAGCCCAGCCCGTCCTGGCCCATCCTGTCAATTTTCCCTCCCCATCTTGTCCCCATTCAGATCTCATCCCCATCCTGACCCCATCCATCTCATTCCCTGTCCCCAGCCCATCCCCATGTCCCTGGAGGGGAAATTCCGTGTCCTACCAGCCGAATGGCGTCCTGGGGGCGCAGCAGCTGCATCATGAGGTGCAGGTGCTGCTCCTGCTGTCCCGGGGCCTGGCAGGGAGGCTCGGCTGGGGGGGGCTCGGCCGGGGGGGGCTCTTCTGCAGGCAGCAGCCTTGCAGCCCCCTTGACCATGACGAAGCTCTGCCTGGGGGGCAGGAGGGTCCTGAGCACACAGGGCACCCCCAGAGTGCTCCCCCAAGGGGGTGGAGCTGTGTCCCCATGTCACCCCAGTGTCCCCCACGCCGAGGTTTCGGAAGCTCCTCTCACCGTCGCTGCAGTTGGCCACGTGTGGGAGCATCTTCCTCCTGCAAATTGGGAGGGGGAAATGTGACCCCAGGGTAGGGACCAGGCTCGGGGGTCTCAAAAGCCCCCACCAGCATGGACATCACAGTCTAGTGACCCCCTAACCCCCCCCCCCGAATAGGGNCCGAATAGTGTGGGCCCCACAGGGGGTGCAGGGACATTTTGGGGGTCCCACTGTGGAACCCCCCCTCGAGATGGTGGGGGGTGTCCTGTCCCTGTGCCCCCCATCCCTGGCTGGGTGAAAGCACTGGAAGGGGAGGCCTGGGATGAACATCCAGAAAGGCCCAGTGGGGGAGGGGGGGCACTGGGAGACACTGGGACAGCGGAGGGACTGGGAACGCGTTGGAAAGTGACTGGGAGCAGCTTGGGACAAACATCCCCCTCCACATCTCCATATTCCTCCCTCAGCTGTGGGAAACCCCAGCCGCGAGTGCAGGGAGTTCCAACGCGTGCTGTGGGCAGCTCGGCTCCAGTAAACTCCCAGTAAAGTCCCGTCGGAAGCGCCTGGGATGACCCCGCACCGGGAGCGACCGGAGCAACCTTCACCTCCCACCTCCGCGCCGGCACCCCCGGGACAGCGGGACCTTCCGGAGCACCGGGAACCCCCGGGGCTCCGAGAAACCCCCGGACAGCAGCCCGTACTCCCCACACCGGGATTCCCCGGACCGGCCCATTTCCCCAGGGCACCGGGACCCGCAGGAGCTCCGGGACTCCCCCCCGCACCGGGGGCCCCCGCGGCTCTGGCACAGCCCGTACTCCCCCGGGAGCCCCCGTGCCAGCCCGCACCGGGATCTCCCGGGGCTCCGGGACCCCCTGTGCCGTCCGTGCCGGGATGCCCCGTCCCCGCCGCCCCGGTGCCGCACTCACCGCGGGGCCCCCGGCGGAGCTCCCCGGCCGCCGCACCGTCACCAGCGCCATGCCCCGCCGCGCCGCCCCCCGCACCAGGAAGCGCCGCCGCTGCCCCGCCCGGACGGGAACGGGAGCGGGAACGGGCACGGCCCCGGGCATGTCTTAGCACGGCACGGCTCCCCCCGCCACGGCACCACCGCAGCCGGGACCCCCAGAGCGAGCGGCGCCTCCCCGGTGCCCCGGAGCCCCCCCGGGCCCCACAGGGGTGTGGACAAGGCAGGATTGACACTGCAGCACTTGAGACACCCCCAGCTCCTCCGAAAGTGGCAACCCTCCGAGGGTCCCTGGCACTCGGGACCCTCCCCCAGGTGCCCAGAACGTGTGATGCCTTCCCCAGATCCCCAGAAACCGTGGACCCCCCGAGGGTCCCCGGCACCTGGGACACCCCAGGATTCAGCCGGTGGGAATGCCCCAAGTGTCCCCAGCAGGTCACCCCCAAAGAACCCCTTGTGACCCCATGGGTCCCCAGCCAAGTCCCCTCCCTGGGCAGGGGTCTTTCCCCAGGTAATATAAACAAAATAAACCAATCTCTGAGCCAGGAATGGGGGCACAGGGCCAGATTGGGGTGAGCTGAGGAGCAGCAGCCCACTAGTGCCACCCACACGCTTACTGGATGAGCTGCATCACCTGAGCCCCACCCTACCTGCAGGATCCAACCCCTTTCCCAGGCTCCATCCCTGGGACACCCCACCCACCACCCCCCAGGCACAGACACACGTGTGTGTATATATATATATATATAATATATGTATATGTACAGACATTCGGGGCCCCCCTGCTCCCCACTGCCCCAAAGGACAAGGCCTGGGGGTCCCCCAGCAGTCCCCCCCACACTGCAGTGCCTTAAAATAGGGGTCACCTGCATCCCACGGGGGCCCCTGGGTCCGTCCCGCCCCCCATGGGGTCACAGTACAACACCAAAGAGGAGGGGGGTCCCTAGGGAGGGGTCCTGGGCACAGGGGTATCCCTGGAGGGGCAGTCCCCAGGTGAGGGTCCCTGGGCTGAGGTTTGAGCCTGGTGGGAGAAGAGCCCTGGATTGGGGGTCCCGGGGGTAGGAGGATCCCTGGATCAAATCCCCTGTGCGGGGGCTGTGCCCACATCAGGGGGGTCCCCATCATGGGGGGGCCATCCTGGCACCAGCTGCTCTCCAGGCAGGGCAGTGCCCACACCGGGGTGTCCCCCGGGTGGGGTGTCCCTATCCCTGCAAGGGGTGTCCCCACGCGGGACATCTGCGTCCGTGCGTGGGGTGACCCCACATGGGACACCCCGGTCCCCACGCTGTGCGGGCGTGGAGCGCCCCGGGGCGCTACTTCTCGGTGAGGGAGAGGCGCAGGATGCGCTGGAGCTCCTCGTCCTCCTCACGCCGCCGCCGCTCCCGCTCCTCCTGCTCCCGCTCCGACAGCGCCATGGCCAGGCGCAGCTGCTCCGCGAAGCTGCCGTACCCGGGGGGGCCCGGGGGGCTCCCGCCACCTGCTCCGGGGGGGCTCCCGGCGGCCGGGGGCTCGGCGCTGGTCCCAGCCTGCAGCAGCATGCTCTCCTGCAGGGCTCTGGGGAGGCGACAGCAGCGAGGCTGTGTCACAGGAGCCACACCCCTGTCATAGAAACCACACCCCTCTGGCACACCTGTGCCCCACCCCTGGTGGCCACACCTCCTTTGACGCCCTTAAATGGCCTGAAGAGCCGTGCCCCCTCCCCACATGCCCCGCCCAGCTGCTAGCCACACCCACACTTGCAGTTAGCTACGCCCATTATGGCCACACCCTTTGGGCAGCAAGAAGCTCCTCCCTTTCCACCCCTCCCCTGGCCACACCCTGACACCTTTAACCCCTGCCCCTCCCAGTTTGGCCCCACCCAGGTGAAGTGGGTGTGGCACCCTAGGCCACGCCCCCACAGATGGCACCTCACCTTTCCAGCTGCAGGTCCTCATCGTAAGGCGGCGGCTCTGCGCCAGGGCGGGTGTTGGTCAGCGCCTCCCAGATGGTCACCTATAGGGCATGGCCACACGTCAGGGGCATGTCCGGGCGCATGGGGGCCTGTCCAGGTGAGGGGGCGTGGCCGCACCTGGTCTGTCTCGGTGCCCGCGTCCAGCAGGCTCTGCTGGATGGCGAACTGCAGCAGGTCGTCGTCCTCGTCCCGCAGGGGCTCGCTGCGCCCCGCGCCCAGCACCGTGTACCCCGCCGGCACCTCGAACACGCCCGCCTCCACCTCGCACGGGAACGGCCACGCTGCCACGCACCGGGAGCCGTCAGCGCCCTCGGGTGTCCCCATGGCACACCGCAGGATCCCGTGGCACGCCACATCCGTGGCACGCTGCGCCCACGGTGCCTCATGCCACACCACAGCACCCCGCGGCCCCCCACGGCCCACCCCGTGCTCGCCCCGTTCTGCATCCACGGAATCCCGGCACCTCCTGGCCCCAGGACCCCCCTGGCCCCCCCGGCTCACCTCTGGGCCCAGAGGGCTGGGTGCCAGCGGGGTGGGCGCCGGAGGGCTCCGGAGGGGCGCAGATCCGCACGGAGCCCAGGGGCTGGTCACAGCCGCACAGGTTGCTGAAGGTGATGCGGGCGTTGAGCACGTGGAACAGGGGGATCTCTGCGGGTACAGGCGTCAGTTAAGGCCCCAATGAACTCCTGCCCCTATTAATCCCGCCCCAAATGAAGCTTTCCCTCTCACCGATCTTGACAGGGAAGCCAGGGGGCAGCTTGAGGGTGATGAAGTCGCGCAGTTTGGCAAAGTGGGCGTTGGAGATGGCCATGAGGTCGATGATGGGCGTCACCTGCTCCGCCAGCGACAGCGGGTGCTGCTCGCACAGCCACAGCGTCGCCTTGAACCTGCCCGGGCACCACCGTGGGCACAGGGACCTGGCAGGGCCACTGGCCACTGGCCACTGCCCTGGCCACACCTCCAGGGTAGGGACAACAGTGGCATGGCCCCGAGGACCCTGTCGCCACCCCATGGGTCCTGATGCCCAGTGCCACATCCCGAGGACCTTGTCGCCACCCCACGGGTGCTGATGCCCAGTGCCACATCCCGATGACCCTGTCACCACCCCACAGGTCCTAACCCTGGGGCGGAGCCTCACCTCTGCACCTTGCTGGACATCTCGATGGGGCGCCCGATGTTGCGGGTCTCCAGGTCGAAGTGGGGGTCGAAGTATTCCTCGGGGGTGATGGCCGTGGGGTTGGTGGGGCTGGCAGCCTGCAGGACGGGTGCCTGTGGGGACAGCAGCACTGCTCAGCCCCCCCAGAGACCCCAGTTTCCCCAAGGACCCCTGGGATGGCCACTCACCCCATTGTGGGTGCCATGCTGCTGCGCAATGCCCAGGAAGGAGTGGAAGGGGGTCTTGGAGCCTGGGGGGAGAGGGGGGTGCAGGGGTGAGGTGTGGGCAGTGGGAGGGACTCCCAGGGCTGTCACCGGTCACACCCCTCATGGGTGGCACACCGCACCCTGTCCCATGCCTGTCACTTTATTCCCACAGTTTGCCACATCTGATGTGTCACACCCTGTGGATGCTCAGTCTGGTCGGAGAAGGAGACAACCAGGTAAGATTTCCCACGGCTCAGTAGTAAGGAGCCGGAAATGAGGAATTCAAAACAATCTGCACCTAGTCTTTCAACCAAGTTGTTTGAGCTGGTTTCTTAATTAGCCAATCATGTGAAATGTATTGATTAATGACCAATCAAGTGCACCTGTAGTGGAGCATGTTCTAAAAGAACAAGACATTGCAACAAAGCAGCTTTTAGCCTTTGCCATAACCTTCTGCTCTGTGAGGTCAACTCTGTTCCTGATACAGCAACACCCTATACCCAGAGTGTCCCATACCTGACATGTCACACCCACAGTGTCCCATGCCTGACACCTGTGCCACCCAGGAAGGGTGGCACGGCATGTCCCAACCGTGTACAGGCCCCTTGATTGGCTGACAGGGCTGTCACCTTTGCTGCGTGACTTGTCCTGGTCAGAGAGATGCTCCGTCCTGGTCTTGGTGACCAGCTCCACGTTGCTGGCACTGTACACCTGTGTGGGGACACCGTCAGGCCTGCCACGCTCCAGGTGTCCCCAGTGTCCCCCGCNGCCGGCCGGCCACGTGCTCCTCGGTGGGCTGCATGGCCGCCAGCAGCAGCTCGGGCTCGTGCAGGGCCAGCGCCAGCGTCTCCGTGTACACCACCTGCTTGTCGTGGTCCACCTCCATCACCACAGCCCCCTCGTCTGCGTGGGGACACCGCAGGGGTCAGCACCCGGCCCCCCCGTGACAAACCCTGGCCCGGGGGGCACCGGGGGGGCTGGGGGGATGGGCGGTGCCTTGTACATGTAGGAGCTGAAGTGATTCCATAAGGAAGGGGGAACTGAGGTTTCCTTGGGGAGATCTGGGGAACTGGGGGTCCCTGATACATGTAAAAGAAAAGAGATGTTCCCCTCGGGAGGAGGGAACTGGAATCCCACGTGGTCCCTAGAGGGGATCTGGGAGGTCCTTATAGGAGTTTTTATAGTGCAGAGGGTCTGGGAGTTCTCCAGGGGAGTCCCTGTAGGGAATCCAGGATCTTTACAGGGGTGCACTTATAGTGCAGGGGCTCCCCACAAAGGCTGGAGGGTCCCTAGGGAACCCCGACAGGTCCTTACAGGGGTGCAGGGGTCTGGGGGCCCCCCAAGGTGGCAGAGGGGGCCGCGGGGGGTGGGAACTGACCTTCCCCCTTGAAGATGTAGCTGCGGCGGCCGCGCTGCCACGTCATGTGCTCGAAGCCCAGCAGGGTGGTGTCCACCCGCAGGCTCTCGCCACGCTTCCACACGCGGTACACGTCACTGGGACACACCTTGGACACCAGGGGCACTGCGGGCACAGGGAGCCCTCAGCCCCGCGGCCGGGGGGCCCCTGGGGACCCCCTTCCCCCACCCAGCCCGGCCATGCTCACCCCAGCTGGTGAACTCCCACTTCATCTCCACGTAGAAGTCGGATGCCTGGAAGGGAGGAGGAGCACAGTGGGGGATGTGGAGGGGCTGGGGTCACTGGGGTGGGTGGAGGGAGTCTGGGGAGCAGGGATAGGGGTCCCTGTTGGGGTCCTGGGTGGGGATCAGAGACAGTGGAGTCATTAGTGCAGGTCTCCAGGGAAGGATAAGCTGGGAGTCCCAGTGGAAAAGGATAAGCAGGGGGTCCCCAGGGAAATAATGGGATCAGTGTGAGCTTCTGGGGAGAACTCAGGGTCCCTTCTCAGACTACTGGGGATGTGGGAAGTCTGGAGAGCAGGGGTGGGGATCCCTGTTGGGGTCCTGGGTGGGGATTAGGGCAATCTGGGGAAGTGGGGTTGGATAGGCAGGGTGCCCCTGGGGAAGAGTGGGGTTTTGGAGGAGACAGGGGGTCCTGGGGAGACTTGGGGGGGCTCTGCTGGAGTCATTGGAGAGCTNCCCGCCAGGCCTGCCACACTCCAGGTGTCCCCAGTGTCCCCCGCCCCCGGCTCTGTGCTCACCTTGGCCTCGTAGCCGCTGACCACCTCCATCTTCTCTGAGCGCCAGCCCCAGATCCCAGACTTGTTCCTGGGGGAGCGGGGAGGCCTCACCCTCTTGCACCAGCGTTCCCTTCCCCTTCCTCCACGCTTCCTCCTTGCGTGGCCCCTTCCCGCTGACAGCTCCCCTCCCCTCCCCTCCCCTCCCCTGCCCTCNGAGGTCCTTATAGGAGTTTTTATAGTGCAGAGGGTCTGGGAGTTCTCCAGGGGAGTCCCTGTAGGGAATCCAGGATCTTTACAGGGGTGCACTTATAGTGCAGGGGCTCCCCACAAAGGCTGGAGGGTCCCTAGGGAACCCCGACAGGTCCTTACAGGGGTGCAGGGGTCTGGGGGCCCCCCAAGGTGGCAGAGGGGGCCGCGGGGGGTGGGAACTGACCTTCCCCCTTGAAGATGTAGCTGCGGCGGCCGCGCTGCCACGTCATGTGCTCGAAGCCCAGCAGGGTGGTGTCCACCCGCAGGCTCTCGCCACGCTTCCACACGCGGTACACGTCACTGGGACACACCTTGGACACCAGGGGCACTGCGGGCACAGGGAGCCCTCAGCCCCGCGGCCGGGGGGCCCCTGGGGACCCCCTTCCCCCACCCAGCCCGGCCATGCTCACCCCAGCTGGTGAACTCCCACTTCATCTCCACGTAGAAGTCGGATGCCTGGAAGGGAGGAGGAGCACAGTGGGGGATGTGGAGGGGCTGGGGTCACTGGGGTGGGTGGAGGGAGTCTGGGGAGCAGGGATAGGGGTCCCTGTTGGGGTCCTGGGTGGGGATCAGAGACAGTGGAGTCATTAGTGCAGGTCTCCAGGGAAGGATAAGCTGGGAGTCCCAGTGGAAAAGGATAAGCAGGGGGTCCCCAGGGAAATAATGGGATCAGTGTGAGCTTCTGGGGAGAACTCAGGGTCCCTTCTCAGACTACTGGGGATGTGGGAAGTCTGGAGAGCAGGGGTGGGGATCCCTGTTGGGGTCCTGGGTGGGGATTAGGGCAATCTGGGGAAGTGGGGTTGGATAGGCAGGGTGCCCCTGGGGAAGAGTGGGGTTTTGGAGGAGACAGGGGGTCCTGGGGAGACTTGGGGGGGCTCTGCTGGAGTCATTGGAGAGCTGGGGAGTCTTGAGTGAAGGGATGGGGCTGGTGGGTGTCCCTGGGGAGCTCTGGGGTGCAGGGTGCAGTTCTGGGGGGCTGTACCCTCCGCAGCTTGCTGAGCAGCTCGGGGATGCCGGCCAGGCGCCGCGTCGCCCGCTGGTAGTCACGGTACTGGAGCACCAGCTGCACCATCTCGGGGTCACCCGTGCTCACTGCCTCCTGCAGCACTGGGGACACGGGCTGCCATCAGCCAGAGGCCACCCGCACCCCTGGACGGTGTCCCCAAGTCCCTGTGGTGTCCCCGTACCCGTCCATCCATTGGCGTTCTCCCGGCCCACGTTGGCGTTGTGCCGCAGCAGCACCCGCACCGACTCCAGGTGGCCCAGGGACACGGCCAGCTCCAGGGGTGTCCGGCCACGCGGGTCTGTCAGCTCCACGTCGTGCTGGAAGGGTGGCGGGGTCACTGCCTGTCCCCGTGCCACCCTGGTGCTCCCCCTGCGTCCCCCATGCTCCCAAGGCCTGGTGCTCCCAGCCCCCTCCTCTCCCGGTGCTGCTAATCTGATCCCAGAGCTCCCAGTTGCTTCCAGGCCTTTGGTGCTACTGTCCCTAATTATCCCAGTGTCACCAGTCCTTCCAGTGCCACCAGTTCTTCCAGTGCTCCCAGTCCCCTGAGTCCCAGTCTCCCCTGGTGCTCCCAGTCCCCACGCCACTCCCAGTCTTCCTCCAGCACTCCCAGTCCCTTCAAATGCTCCCAGTGCTGTCCACCCCACCCAGTGTCACCAGCTCCCCAGGCTCCCCATCTTCCCAGCCTCTCTCCAGTTCCCCCAGTCCCCTGTGCCCCCAGTTTCTCCAGTGCTCCCAGTTCCCCCAGTCCCCTGTGCCCCATCTCCCCTAGTGCTCCCAGTCCCTCTGCAATACTCCCCAGTCTTCTCCCCAGTGCTCCCAGTGCCCTGTGTCCCCAGCGCCCCCAGTGCCCTGTGTCCCCAGCCTTCCCTAACGCTCCCAGTCCTCTCCAGTGCTCCCAGTCGCTCAAGGCTCCCCATCCCTGCAGTGCTCTCAGTATCTCCCAGCGCTCCCAGTATCTCCCAGTGCTTGCAGTATCTCCCAGCAGTGCTCCCAGCACCT
>VWZV01004695.1:39990-74824 GCA_013397155.1 Irena cyanogastra
AGCGCCCGGAGCGGCGGGAGCGGAGCGCGGAACGGGGCGCGGCCGCACCGGGGCGCGGGGCGGGGACAGCGGGGCTGGGCGGGGACAGCGCCGCCGCCACGCCCGCCCGGGTGGGGCCGTGACACCGGCTGTGGCACTGGCCGTGTGTGTGACACTGGGTGTGTGACACTGGGTGTGACACCAGATGTGTGCCACTGGATGCCTGTGTGCCACCAGGTGTGTGTGCCAGCGTGGAGGTGTGACACCACGGGTGTGACGCCGTCTCTGTGTGCCGTTGTGGGTGTGACACTGTGCGAGACACCACGGGTGTGTGTGACACCGTGTGTGTCATTGCACACCACAGTGTGTGACCACATGTGCCGTGCGTGGCAGCAGGTGTGACCGTGCGCGTGTGACACCGCACACGGTTGTTTTGTTTTGTTTTGTGTCCCCGGGGCCACGAGGGGACACCTGGAGGGGACAGGCAGGGGGTCGGGGCGCTGAGATTCGCTTGGCTCTGGTGCATCACCGCGGGAGGCACGTGGTGGCACTTGGGGACCAGGGCACAGGGAGGGTGACAGTGGCCTCAGCCACCTGTGGAGGATGATGTCACCTGCCCTGTGCCTTGCCATGCAAATGTCACAGCCCAGCCGTTGCGGGGACCTGGGCCGTGACATCCCCGCTGGGTGGGGGACACTAAATGTCACCCTGGTGGCCCAGGAATCCACTGGGAGAAGACAGGTTTCCCAAGGGATGTGGAGGGCAAGAGCCTGGCAGGCCCCTGGAGGACCTGCGGCCCTGGCTGGAGGTGATGAGACACAGGGACAGCTGCTGCCACCCGCCAGGAGACAGTGGGACACCGGGACAGCTGCCACCACCAACAGTTTCCTCTCGAGCAGCTGAGAAAGCCCCGGTGCTGGGGACAGGGGGGACACAGGAGGTCCCAGCCCTGGCCTTGTCCCCTCCACTTCCCTCACGGACAAACGGGCACGGCTCACACTCATGGAGTTTACTTGGTCTTTTTTTTCCCCTTTCAATATTATCTTTTAATTCCAAAAATCCACCCCCAAGAAACAAAATATTTCCCTTGGGAGGCTGGGGTTTTCCCTCCCCCCACAACAGCCCAGCCTGGTGCTAATGTGGTTTGAGCAAAGAGCCCCTCTAAAAATCCAGGATGGGAGAAAGCTCAGGAAGCAAAAACTCCCAAAATACAAAAAAACCCCAAAAAAAAAAAAAAAAAAAAAAAAAAAAAGAAAAGGAAAAAAGAAAAATAAAGAAGACCAAACCCACTTGCCAAGTAGGTGCCCTCCCTCTGCCCCAGCCAAGAATCCCCAACCCCCACGGAGAGAGTGCAAGGCTTGGTTTGCTTTTACCCTTAATGCTTACATTTAATTTTAAAGCACAAACATCAGAGATGGACTCTAAATCGCCAACAAAAAAATAGATATTTACAATATTTCTCCGGGGAAGGGAGGGAGGGAAGGAGGAAGGGAGGGAAGGGGGGATCGAAACGAAACAAAACCACAACCAAACCCTTAAACAAGTGACTTTGCTTGCAGGAGTTGTCTTTAGGGAGCAGGCTGGGTTGGTTTTAAATCACTAAGTGATTTTTATTATATATAATTCTCTTTTTTTCTTCCTCGTGGATTTGCACCACGCCGGGGTGGTGAGGAGGGTCGCACGCCGGAGTCTCTGCGGCTGGAGGGGTGGGGACACGGCGGGAAGGGGGTGCTGTCCCCGCGGAGGAGGGGCCACCTCGCCCCTCTCAACCCCAGCTCTGGAAATTTTCTTTCGCGTTGCAAAACTCAAGAGGAATCCAAAGGAAAAAGAAAAGCTTTAATTCTTCCGACGTCTTTCCCGGGAGCGGCCGCCGAGAGGCCGAGGCCGAAGGCTCCTCCTCTCGCCTGGGGGGATTTCCTGCTCCGAGCCCTCCGGCTCCGCTTCGGCCGCACTGCCCCTCGTCCCAGGCACTGCGGGATTGTCCCCTGGTGTCCCCCTGCAGGGGACAGTCCCTGCGGGCCGCCTCTCCTCCTTTATTGCTTCTGAAGCAGCAGGGGGGGTGCGGGCTGCCCCCGGGGGACCCCTGCGGGGCTGGGGACCGGTGGTGGCACGGAGGGGACACCCCGGATTGTGCTATCGGTACGCTGCCAGGGAGAGAGCAGGGTGCTGACACCGGGGGGACAGAGAGGGGGAGCGTCCAGGCACAGGCAGGATAGGGAGGGAAATAAAATAGTGACCCAGAAAAAGAAGATTCCAACCTTTTTTCCTTTTTTTTTTTTCTTGTCTTTTTTTGTTGTTTTGTTTTTTTGTCTTTTTTTTGTTGTTTTTTTTTTTAAAGTGCAAAAAGCTCTCTGCTGCCCTAGAGAGAGGTTCTTTGGACCAACCATTCATTGCAAAGGAAAATCGGCAGCGAAAAGGGGGTGGGGGGAAGGAGAGGACGATGCCAGTTCGGTCCCAGGCCGCGGAGCAGCCCTCGCCCCTCCGGCCCCAGAGTGCTTCGCGGTGCCGGGAGCTGGGGAGGAAGAGGAGGCAGCTCCTGTCCCCGCCCCGTGCTCACTCACCCCTGGCTGATGCTTCCCGAGTCCTCCCTGAGCTCTGGTGTACCTGTGGGTTCTCCCCTGCTCCGGCCCCTCGGACAGACAAGTTATCCCCCAGCCCCTGCTCCCGGGACACCCTGGCCACGGGGCTCCTGCCCTGGGTGCCCAAAGAACCGCCCGGATGTGTGGGAGGAGGAGGGGGATGGATAGCAGTCCCTGCAGCCAGACGAGGGGAAGGGGAAGGGAAAGGGGGGGGAGAGCGCAGGGAAGCGCCGAGCTGGTGGTGGCACAGAGGGGGACGGGGTGTTCTGGCTCTGCTCCCGCTTCCTTGGAGAGACCTCGACCCTCACGCTTTGTGCTACCGGGGAAGTGACAAGTGTTTCAAGGCAAGGAGATGACGGGGACGAGGGGAAAAGCTGGGGGGAGAGGGTGCCCCATTTCTCTGCA
Organism: Irena cyanogastra; assembly: GCA_013397155.1. Lineage (NCBI taxonomy): Eukaryota > Metazoa > Chordata > Aves > Passeriformes > Irenidae > Irena > Irena cyanogastra. Next base: position 42,954 of record VWZV01004695.1, read on the forward strand.
CAGAGACCTCTGTTACAGCCCCCGCCTTGAGAGCGACCGGCCTCCGGGCCGAGGCTCCCTGCCATGTGCCCATTCCTCCTCTGGTACTGGCCAGCCTGGCGGGACATCTTCCTCGGCAGAAGTCCCGGGGAAGGAGGAGGAGGAAGGACAGTGGAGCGAGGCCAGCGACAGCCCTGCCTGCCGAGTCAGGTGGGAGGCAGTGGCAGGACACGCAGGGCAAGGGGAGGAGGTGGAGGAGCGGCTCTCCGAGAGGGGTGGGATGGGCTCTTTTCCTTCTCCTCAGTCTGTCCCGGGGAGGGTCTCTAGCTGATTTTTTGGATCAGCTTCTCATCGGACAGGCAGTAGAGGCTGTTGATGGACAGGTCCGAGATGAAGTGCTCACAGGCTTTGCGGGTGATCTGTTTGCAACCCCGCAGGTCGATGAGGGTGATGTTGGAGATGCGGCGCAGGTACAGCAAGGCCTGGTCCGTCAGCTTATTGCAGCCTGCGGGCAGAGCACAGGGAGCGTGAGGGGGATGCCTCCAGCGGCCAGCACCGGGAGGAGGAACGGGAAATCCAGGAGGCACCTGGAGCAGGGCACGCACCTGCCATGTTGAGCTCGGTGAGGGAGTTGCGTGTGGAGGAGCCCACGGCGGTGAGGAGGTTGGCCGACTGGTCCGTGAGGTGGTTGCAGTGGCTGAGGTCGAGGCGGGAGAGCAGGGGCATATGGCGGATGATCAGGCGCAGCGTGGCGTCCGTGATGTCCAGCCCGGCGAGCCGGAAGTCGATCATGTTGCGGAGTTTGCTGCGATTGTCCTGACCTGCAGAGGGAGAACCGGAGTGGACAGCCTGCCCTGGGGACCTTGCCTCGTCCAGCCCAGGTAGGCTCAGGGCAGCAGCAGCTTACTGGGTTTGTCTGTTGGAGGCGTGAGTAAGTCCCGGATCTGAGGGTCCTTGATTCCTACTGCCCACCGAAGATCGAGGGTCCTGAGAAGGGGGCAGCTGGAGGTACTGAGAGCACAGACCGCAGACCAGGAACAGCCCGCTAGGATGAGGTCTTTCAGGCCTGGCAGAAGGGAGGCAGGTAACAAGTTAGACGGGTTTGGTCAGCTCCTGGCAATCCCAGATCTCCACCATCTTTTTCCAGGCACATGAGGAAGCAGGTCCCCTCCCTGCCTGGCATGGGACACTTGCTGGGTGATGGGACCCAGGCACCCAGGAGTTCCCAGGCTTGCAGGGTGTCTCTCCCCATGATCCAGCCCTCAGGAAGCCTCGGAGCAGGCTGGTTGCAGAGGAAGGGACCCCTCCCCAGCCCACACTCACCTGGCAGCCTGTTGACGAGCCATGTAAGCTGTTTTTTTGAGATATTGGTCCAGCTGAGGTCAAGGCTGACTGGCTGCCTTTTGATGATGCCACTCAGCGCCTGCGGGGTGATGGACTTGCACCTGCTCAAGTCTATCTTTGTCCACAATCTCTTGTCACAGCACCTGGGGACAAGGACAAGGCTGAAAGTTGAGTCGCAAGAGTCCCATAGGATAATAGACAGCCAGCAGGTTGCCTGGCTTCCGAAAGGAGCCCAGCCCTGGCGTGGCCCCAGCCACAGAACAAGGTTGTTCCTCCTGGTTTCCATAGGTTTCCCCAAACATGGGAGGGTGCTGAAGGTGTTGGGTCATGCAGGGCCACTCAGTGCAGCCCCAGCAGGGTTTTGCTGCCACAAAACAAAACTCCAAGTTGCAGCTGCAGGCTTGCTTGCCCCCCTGGGTGTTTCTCCTGATCTTAAGGATCCTTATTCCGAGGAGGCAAAATACTGTGTGTCCCACCCCATAGCCCTAGCAGAGCTCACTCCTTCGCCAGGAGCAAACTCTTCCTCTCCCATGGGAGTCTGTGGAGAGCCAGGACCTGATGGCAGCTTAGCTGAGCCCCTGAAGGTGCAGGCAAGAGGACACTCCTCCACCACACCACTGCCACCAGCTGCTGATCAAAGCAGGCAATCCCTGCTGCTCGGCTGTTAGAAACCTCCCAGTTTCCATTCCCGTCTGTTCCCAAGCCCTCCATGCACAGCTGTCCCGGTGCCAGCATTGTCTTCGGGCCTGCTGTCCCCTGAGGCGTTTCCAGCCAGCAAAGCCATCCTGCCTCAGCCTGCCTTCCCTGCCTGCTGGGAGGCGAGGCAGCAAGGGAGGCCAGAAGGGCAAGCACCATCAGGGTGATGGGCCAGGGAAGGGCACTGGCACCTCACAAGGACACGGCAGCGGACAGCTGAGGGGACCGGAGGAAGGCAGAAGAGAACAACAGAGATGGGTATGCATGGCAGAGGCACCAGGGCTGGCCACAATGACGCTGCCTGGTTCTGGGGAGTGAGGGGAAGGCATGGAGGCAAAACCCTTCCCCCGTTCCCTCTGGGTGTCTGCCACAGATGAACCCCCAGCCCCAGGACGTGTCCCCACACTCACCACTTGTACCAGGTCTTGCACACCCGCATGCACTCGCAGAGCTCCCTGCGGGTGAGGTAGCGGAACACGGACATCCAGACCTCGCGCTGGACGCAGCTCTCCTCGCCCTCCTGCGCCCGGCCCCCGCGCCCGTTCAGCCGGGCTGCCCCCCCCTCCTCTGCGTTCTCATCCTCCTCCTCCTCTTCCTCCTCCTCTTCCTCAGCGGCCGCCTCCTCATCGCCCCCGCTCCGCAGGGGCATCCTGGCGGGCGCGTGGCGCACGACCACGCGCGGCGAGTGCTGCAGGTTGGCCGAGGAGGCCGTGATGGCTTGGAGCTTGGGGACAATCGAAGTGCCGTGGACATCTTTGGTGGGGCGCTGGAGCGTCACGGTGAGGTAGGAGCCGTGCAGCTTGGCCTTCTCCACCTCTGACAGCTCCTTCTTGCCGCTGGGGTTGTTCTCCTTCTCCCGCACCATGGTTCTCTCTGTGGCCTGGAGCCGCAGCAGCTGCCGGCGCTTGAAGCGCTCGTCCCGGCTGGCGCTGTGGTGGTCGCTGGGCCCAGCCCCTGGGGACGAGCGTGTCACCACCCCGCGGGGGGATGCGGGGTCATGGATCAGCTGCAGCATCGGCGTGGGCGAGTTGGGTGGGGGGGTCAGGGGCTCCTCGCAGCTCCGCAGGGGCCGCAGCACCTTGGCTTGCGCCGTGTCGTCGTCGCTCTCCTCCACCTTCCGCTTCTGCAGGGAACAGGGGTGGCTGGTTAGCAGGAATGAGGCCTGGGGAACGCTTTTCCCTTCTCTTCTTCCCCAGGAAAACACCACGGTGCTGGCAGAACCCAGCAGTGCAAGTGAAATCATAGAACTGTTTGGGTTAGATAGGGACACCTTCCACCAGACCAGGTTGCTCCAAGCCCAATACAACCTGGCCTTGAACACTTCCAGGGATGAGGCATCCACAACTTCTTTGGTCAATCTCTGCCAGGAACTGACCACCCTCACAGTAAATAACTTCCTTCTCACAGCTCATCTAAGTACCATGAGGACCAGAGTCAACCCATATCAGCAACAAGCATTTTCCTAACCCCTCCTCAAAAGGGGTGTCCCTTGAGACTGGGGGTGGCTTCCACTCTGTGCCTAACAGTCCAGTGTCTCTTAGAGTGGAGTATCTCAGGATCTCATTGCAGCAGGATGTGCCTAGGCCCTCAAGTGCTGCGCCCCCATGATTCTCATTCTCACTGGTCACTGCCCACCCCCCAGGCCATGCTGGTTGAACACATCCCTGGCAGGATGCAGTGGGAGGGATGGAGGACACAGATCCTTGCCTTGCTCCTTACCTGGCCCTTCTCTGCGTCGTCACCCTGGTAGCACTTAGGGCACTCCCAGCAGTTGGGGAGCTCATCATTGAGCAGCCCTTCCCCATCCATCTGCAACGAGAGGAGGGGGTCAGCAGCAGCCCAGCCCCACAGCAGAGCTCCCCTTTGGCCAGCACGTGCCCTGCTCACCTGCAGGCAGCCAGGGTGAACGATCTCATTGCAGATACAGCACTCCATGAGCTTCTTCTCAAAGTCCTGCGAGTCCTCATTCTGATCCACCTCCCCGCAAAGTGCACACGTGACCGAGTGAGGCAGCCTAGGCTACAAAGGAAAGCAGGGCTGACACCAGGGCATGGTGGGACAGCCTTCCTCCTTTCCTTCCCTCCTACCTGAACCATGGAGAAGTATCCAGCTATCCCCCAAGAATCCAACTTAGACTCACCGCCAAGCACTGCCGGAGGACACAGGACTGCTTCATGCGGCCAGGCCCGCCGAACTTCTTCATGTCCCTGCAGTAGTGGCACATGCCACACTCGCCCTGCATGCAGGCCTTGCATTTCCGGCACCGCACCCGCCTCCGCCGGGCGCCCGACACGATGGGAGACACCGTGGACCTGACGGGCGTAGGGCGCGGTGCTGGCTTCATGGTGTGCGGCTTGGTGATGGGGATGGTGGGCAGGCGCACCCGCAGCCGGGCCTGGAGCTTTAGCTGGCAACAGGGAGAGAGGGAATTGGGTGAGGAGAGGGAAGCGCTGCGTCCCGCTGGGATCTGGAAGGCTCTGATCCCCGGATCCGGCACTACGACTGCAGATAATGTACCAGAGAGCAGCTCTGCTCCCTCAGCACTCCAAAGGCGCCTGGATCAGCGCTGACCTGGCACTTCTCCTGGAGCACACTCCCTAACCCCTCACACCACCCCACACCAAGAGCTCCCTTCCTCTCACCCCCTGTTAGCGCTCAAATGGGTCTAGAAAGGGCTGCCGAGTCCCGAGGCAAGGAATGACAAGGTCCACTCAGGCTGTCCTCTCTGTGTCACTCTGCCAACTGCACAAGGGGACAGCTTTGGTCACTCCTTCCTGAGCTCGAGGCACACTGGGAACACCCACACCCTCCTTGTTTACAGTGCAGGTAGGACAGCACAGCTCTCCAGCTGTCACGCTGCATCCCATCAGCCCTCACAGGAAATCTGCTGGCTGCAGCATCCTTCTAGGATTGGCCGTGCTGGGTTGTGCACCACAGCTGATGGGCTTGGGGAAGGGCAGGCTCCCAAGGATAGAGCTAGGGATGTGCCAAGTCTCTGAGTGCTGTAACCCAAAGCATACACACATCTCCAGGTCACTTCTCCCAGAGAAGTTGCCCAAGATGCTTGTGCTGCACAAGGATCATGCTGGATTCCCTGGGCAGAGTAGGCAAGCAGAGAGAGGCACCTCCAAAGGGCAATCTGAGCAGCTGATTTGTCTCCAGACTCCCAGATGGAGTGTTACCCACCCTTCCCAGCGTGATGGGGTCCTGCTCTTCCCATAGCCTGCCTGTGAGCCCATCTCCTGGCAGGAAGGAAGAAGTGACCTCTGGGAGCCATCCTGGCAGGCCACAGGAAGGCAGCCTGCAGAGGGGAAGTCCGGCTGCTCCGTGCCTCCTTCTGTCTAGCAAGCTCAACCCGGGCTGCAGCCCACCTGTGGGCCCTGGGTTATGAGCACAGCTGGACAGGGAAAGGCAGGGATGCATGGAAAGGTCCCATTGCTGAAGAGCTGGCTGCTATCCATAGGGAGAGACTCCCAGGAGAGAGATTGGGGTTGTAAGATGCAATCCTACAACAGGGACAGGGACACAAGGGACACGTTCACCTCACAGCGAGGGGCTGGACTGCTCTTGAACATCAACCCCACACCTCACTCACCTCTGCCACAGTGAGGCTTTCCCTGACACACAACATTCCTCAGGCCATCCAGGTCTCCCTATCAATCCAGAGAGCTCCTGGGAGAGCAGGATTGCCCCTTCTTCCCACAAGGCTCCCTGTTCTCCAAGCACAACCAAAGGGCTGGAGAACATGGAGCAGCTGAGGCTTATCTGGTTACCACCCATCAGCTGAGCTGGGATAACCGTCATGGTGGGAGATCTCTGGGTTTGCCCACGGTGCCATGGAGGTGGCTGCAGCCCACATCCCACTTTGGCACTGCTCCCAAGGCAGGTATGGAAGTAGTGCTACCACACCCCAGCCCTGAGAAACGACTCAACACGTGACACCCGTCTGGGTCCCCTCCTCGCAGCTCCTACCTTATCTCTCTTGGGCCACTGGACAATGGGGACACCTGTAAGTGCCAGTTTGGGGTCGCTGTTTGCGTATTCTTCCAACAGCAGCTAATGAAGAGAGAGGAGGGGGAGAACACAGCAGAGAGACAAAAAGGTGTGAGCAGAGGGAAACACAGCTCCTGCCAGCGAGGCAGGCTCTGACCAGATGCCAAGGCCAGCATGCTTCAAAGATGCCTGGGAAGGAGCCCTCCTCTCCCCACGCCCGCCAGCAACCATCCCTCCTCCCCACACGAGACAGACAAGCTCTGTCGAGTTGATCTGCACCAGCACTTTCATCAACTGCATTTCAGCCCCGAGGCCCCGCACTGGGCGGTGGTAGAGCTGGAGAGCGCCAAGATTCGGCAGTCTGGGGGGATTTCGGGGGCACGATTCATCAGCATTGCCTCCGCAGCTGCTTCCCAGGCATGGGGCAGCCTGGAGGGTGCAGCAGCAGCAGGAGGATGTGATGCCCCAGCACCCCCTCCGTGGCCTGGCACAAGCTGCTGGTAGTTGAGAGCTGCTCCCCCGCACTGCCTCGGGGTTTGGCTTTGACTTGGAGGGAGAGATTCCCCCAGCACTGACCGGACTGGCACGGACTGGCACGCCGCCCTCCGGCGCGACAGCCCCTTGCTCCTGGTGCACGGGGCTCCCGCGCTCACCCCGGTCCTTTCAGCACCCTCCAGTGCAGCCCCCGCCCCACATCCACTCCCTGCTGAATTCGCTGGTTGCAAAGGTGCTTTATTTACTTGACGTTGCCATGGTTACGCAGGCAGGAGCCTCCTGCTGGCATCCCAGCAGGCGGTGCTTCCCACTGCCAGGCAGGGCCAGGGCACAGGGTGCCCGGTGTGACCCCCATCTGGTTTTCCGGGTGTCTGGGGAGGCAGGAAGCTGCAGTCTCCCCTGGGCTCCCTGGCAGCGCAGCGGGCTGCCTTCAGACCTTTCGCCTCTCCACGAACACACACACACGGCGAGGGAAAGGTCAGGGCTCGGAGTTCCCACACGGACATCGTGGGACCGCAGCGTCCGCCTGCCTGTGGCACTGGGGATGGGGCGGTGGTGGGGGTGGCTCAGGCACATTCTCCGCTAGGGAACCGAGGGACTGCGGGGGCTCCTGGGTCCTGTGCCTGCATCTGGCTCGGAGCTGGGGCGGGCGACAGCCCGCTGGTCCCCTGTGCCCCGTGGCCGGGGGGACGCGGCAGAAGGGACCCTGCGCACATGCGGCTGGAGTGCCTCAGCAGCGGTGCCGGCGAGAGCGCCCCGGGGACAGGAGAGGTGAGCCCAAGCACCGGCCAGGGACCCCTCCGGGGAAACAGGGGTCCCCCCGCGATCCCCTCCCACCCTGTCCGGGACCAGAGCGTCCCCGCGTCCCCTCCCCGCGCCACGAGCATTGCCAGCTGCCTGACCTTGCGCCTCCGGAGCGGCTGAGACTCTGGGGTGAAGTTTGCCGAGCCCTCTTTGTTTCGGTGCCCGCACTGTGAGGGCTGGGGCCCCCTCCCCTCTCCCCGGACACCTCCGGGGGCTGGCTCAGACCCCGGCCGGACCCCCGGTGTTCGGGGACATGGCTGGGGAGCAGCTGCGCCCCCCGCCCCGAGCGCCCTCGGCTCCTCCCCGCCCCCAGCAGCCGCACTGGCGGCCGCGTGCTCCTCCCGAGCCCTTGGGCAGCGGCAGCGGCAGCTTCCTGAGCCGGAGACAATGCTGCTGCGTCACCCACATGCGGTTCCCAGCAATGCTTTGCAACGGGAAGATGGCAGAAGAGAAAAAGGGAGCGAGGGAGCGGAGGGCAGAGCCGCGCTGCTGCAGCGCCGGGAGGGGCCGGGACGGCGGGGATTGGCGCAGGGTCCGGGCGGCGCTGCCCACCGGCCTCCCCGGGATCCCTCCCTCCCTCCGCCGCCGCAATCTGAGAGGCCGGGGCCGGGCTCCCCAGGGCTGGGCAGAGCGTGGCCGAGAGCCCCTTACCCCGTCCCGCTCAGGCCCAGCCTCCCCGGCGCCTTTCTTTTGTCTGCTCCGAGGCGGGTTCGGGATCTGGGAGACCCCGCTGCAGTGAGCGGGCGAGGGTCATCCCTCTTGCAGCTCCCCCCGGGGTATGCACCCCCACTTTCCCGACCTGGAGGGACAAACATCCCGCCAGCCAAGTTTGGGAGCAGTCACATTCCCAAAGGCACCGGGGACCAAACCGCTAGAGGGGGACAGATCCATACTGGGCGATCAAGGCATCCCCAAGCAATCCCAGCACCCCCGAGACGCCCCCCAGCTACACACTGCAATTAAAATGGAGGAGACTCCTGAAATAAAGCCAAACAGCACAGAGGAGCAGCGGCTGCTCCCACTTCTGCATCCAAAGCATCTGCAGACAACTCCAGCTTTGTGTTCCCAGGAAGTCAGTCGCATGCTGACCTGGCTCCGGGACTGTCACCAACTGTGGAAGCAGTGACACCCTCAGGCCCTTGGCACGGGCTGTCTCCGACCTTCGGACAGGAGCATGACCAGTGCTGCCATCCCACCATGGGACACCTTCCTGGCACAGCTCACAGGCCGCCCTGAACTTCCTCACCCATCCCTGAGGATACCATCCCCATTCCTCTCTGCCCATTGCCCAGTCAGGTACTGAGCAATACCACACCAGAGGCTTTGAGATGAGGTCCTGGAGACAGGATCAGCACTTCTGGGAGAGACTTCTCTTGTTTCTACAATCCTTGGTGCTCCATCAGCTCCATGCAGAGCGCAGATATAACCAGTTTATGCCAGGCCACCGGGGTATGGCTTTAGACCTGCTGTCAGCTGCCTCATGACCATCCTCCTGTCAAATCCAGTCATGGAGACCAGCATACCACAGAGAGGTCAGAAATCACAGATGGAAGCAGCCAAAAGACAACAGGACCTCTCAGAAATTCCCTCTTTGTCAATGATCCTTCCAATGACCCCCACTACGCTCAGAATTTTCAGACAATTCCTGCCACAGAGCTGAAAGCACAACATTGTCACATCCAAAGTGTCACATCCCGCCATGCGAAGCTCCAGGCTGAACTCGTGACAGGATACATATTTCTCCACCTGACCCAACACACAGACAACACCCTGAAATCCTGATCACCACAGAAGAGGCTGTGGGAAAAGGCAGCATTTCCCTGCTCCTGATGTGCCTGGGGACAGTGGATAGCAGAGGGTGGCACTGGATGGGCAGATCAAGGTGCCAGGCCTGCAAGTCAGGATGAGAAAACGCCACGTTCTGACTGTGGGGAGCACAGACCAAAGTGCAGCTTTCCCAGCTTGGCCAGATCCCAGCTCCAGCAATGACCTTAACCTGGTGACACAAGGGCAAAAGTACCTGCTGCAGATTGGTGGCCCCAGTTAGAAGTTTTAGCTAGGAATGTCTTAAGCCCTTCTCAGGCTTTACTAGCCAACCTCTACTCGCCACTTCCATCACCTCTATGGAAAATGGGTTTTGAAAGTAGAGCTTTGCTGTGGTTGGACAAACTTGTACCACTTTCCCCAGCCACTGCAGGCTGTGACTAAGGATCTCGATGCCTTGAGGATGCCAGTCCTGAGGGATGGAGTCCTGCAGCTCAGGATACTTCCAAACCTCCAAGGACAGCCAGCTTTAAGGAGCAAATCCTCAGGGAAGTTGTCTGGGACCACAAAGGCAGCTCATCTGCAAGGTACAATCAGACACAGGGGCCTGTTCACACCAAAACCACAGGCACACTTTTACCACCTCCGGAACATGAACAAATTCTTTGATCAAGTCTCAAACTCCAGCTGAACACCAACAACCTTTAAGGTTCTGCCTTTGAAACGCCCAACACCAGCCTCCTTTAGTCAGTCCAAGGGCGACACAGAGCCTACAGCTCACGTTCCTCCAGAGCACTATACAGGGCTCAGAAACACACATGTCACATTCTCAAAGGTCACAGCACGCATAGGATGCCTGAAAAACCACAGAAAACCAGAAATTCAGCCCTTAACAGCACCTAGACTCTTTCAGCCAAGACCCCAGAGCTGCACCCTCTGCTCCAAACACAGCAGAGCTCTGGATTTACTCGAGTATCTCACAAAAAACATCAGGAGACAGCACCTGGAAATAAAAACAATGGCAGAGACAAGGACACATGCATGGCTGTGTCTGAATGCCAGCTTTGGTACAGGCAAGCAGCTGTACAGATCACCAACAGCAAGGAGAAGAGCAGAAGGTAACATTTTAGGGACTAGAATGGATTTCTGGGGATAGAGTGAAGCTGACATTCCCACTTCAGTGCTGAAACAGCTAAAACACCAAAGCTCATTAGGTCAGCTCAACAGATGAAGGCAAATAAAATCCAAACAACCCTCAGCAGCCCCAAAATAACCGACTTTCATAACTCCAGGTCACACCCTGGGCAAACAACTCAAAAGAACAAAGCCAAATTCACCTGAGGCAAGGAAAAATCTCCAACTGTCACAGAGTGCACAGCCAAAACTGGAAGTGAACTGCATCAGCAACGAGCACTCCTGCACTGACAGCCCTAAGGGACTCAGCCAGGGCAGAGCCACCCTCTTGCTTCCCCAACCCCAAATCCCAGGGCTGTCCCTCAGGTGTAACATCAGCCTCACAAAGAGGAAGAGGAGGACACCAATCCTGCCCCAGGACAGAGGCAGGGGGAGGGTGAAGCCCAGTTTCCTCATGGGAAGTGCTCTGCACTCGCTCAGGCCTACCTTGACATCAGCGATGAGGGCGTCCTCGTCCTCGATGCCGGTGGGAACACACTTCTTGTGCAGAGGGAGCGACTCCAGCTTGTCCACGAGGCAGCGCAGCCCCTCCAGCTCAAACTGGGTCAGGTGCACCTTCCTGCTCTTGCGGGGGCTGCCCCCGCTCGCGTCCCAGGCCTGGCCGTTTTGGGAGCCCCGGCTGGAGTCAGAAGAGTCTATGGATGGGGTCTTCTTGAGACCCGGCAGGCTGCTCCGGCAGCTCTTGCCCAGTTCGTCATAGTCCACGCTGGCACCGTTGGCGATGGGGCTGGTGAGAATGGACCTCCTGGTCGTGGGGCGCCGGGATTCCTTCCCTGCTGCATCCTCATCATCCTCCTCCTCCTCCTCCTCTTCCATGTTCACTGAGTCCGAGGAGCTCAGCTCCATATCTGCCATGATGGAGAAACAGGGAGAGCGATCACAGGAGGTATTCCACACTTAGTGGGCTCCCCTCAAGTCTTGAGGGATGCTGGAGCAGCAGATTTGTATGAGGTGAAAGTAACAGAAAAGCTGGAAAAGAACAGCTAAATGGCCTTCCCATTCCTGGCCTGTTTGTGGAAATGCAAGGCACCAGATATGGAAAAAGGTCCCAGAGGAAGAAATAACAAATGCCCTAGACTGAATTTCACGTCCTAGACTAAATTTCATGGAATTGGGCTGGAAGGGACCTGGACTGTCATCTAGTCACCCCAGTGCCATGGGCCTGGACATCTTCCACTACATCATGTTGCTCAAAGCCCTGTTCAACCTCATTTTGCTTTGGAGGGCTTGGGATCTCCAGCTGAGGGCTCAGGATCTTGATACTGCCTTCAAGATGCAAAAAAGAGGATGGGGACTCGCTCATGACCTTGAGGTCGCTAAGCCCTCCAAGAAACTGTGTCAGACCCTCAAACCCTGTGTACAGAAGGCCCCGGCCAGCCAGAGAGAATTCCTGCCCACAGCACCATGGTGGTCACTGCAACTTCCCCTCCTCTCTTCCGTGCAAGACTTTGAACTGGTGGTGTGCTGGTTTCACAGCTGTGAGGAACCCGGGCTGCTGCAGGGCCAGAGGAGGAAGCAGAAGTCTGGCTGGTTGTGACTTCATGCCCAAAAGAACCCCACCTGGCCCTCCCCTGCCTGCCATGCTGCTGAGCCAGTGCCCCAGCAGGAAGGTGTAAGAAGCCAGTTGGATAGGGGTGAGGAAGGAATAACAGCTGGACTTACCCATGCTGAGGGATTCTTTCTGGAAGTCCTTGGTCAGGTGGGAGCGGCTGGTGATGCAGTACACGTAACGCTCCAGCACGTACCAACACATTTCGTAATAGAAAGGATAACGAAATTTATTTGGGACCTGCAAAACAGGCAAGAGGATCTGTCAGGCCTCCTTCCCACTGCTGCTCTCAGATGACAGATGTCACACCAGGTCTGGCCCAGTGTCCAGCATAGATCTCCCACAGGTCCTTACCCGTGTGCGGTCCTCGATGCTGTAGATTCGGAGCTGCATAGGGATGTTGAAGCTGTGTAAAAAGTTGCCACCAAAAACCAGCGTGTCCATGGGAGTGTACACAGCATGGATCCAACCTTGGGGAGAAAGCAGAGTTGCAAGGATCCTTCTGAACCACCGTGCATAGCTTTTTGTCACCCTGGTGCCATCCTAGATTGTTTCCTAATCGCATTATGCTTAGCACCAAGGGAAACAGACTCTGAAGTCTGTTCCAACACTCCAAACACCTTCAAAATAACTCAAGTTCCAGTCCTTATCTCCAAGGCTAAGCAATCCAGGCAAGTCCAACATCTGGGGAATTCCAGCATAGGTTTCCTTAAGGCAAAGCCACTCAGTTCAGAAGAGGTGCCAGATGTGATAAGAGGACTCAAATGAGTGACTTAAGCAATCCCTGGTGTTTTCTGTTCCTGGTCCTGCTGTACACCACAGCTCTGCAGTGGTGTCACGAGACATCCAGGAAGCTGAGGAGCTGCCTTGGGCCAGCCTCTCCTGAACCTACACTGCTCCATGTGTCTACATGACAGGATCTGGGAAAGCCTCCTTTAATAATTAATCAAATGTGATGTGAGCCAGTCACAGCTTTCCTAACACTTGGGCTGGATCCACAACGCCATCACAGGCATGTTTTGGGAGGTGGCAAGCAAGATGACAGAGCCACATCACATCTCCCTCTCCCAGCAACTCACAAGGGAGCTAAATCCTGCCAGTGTCCCAGAAGTTTCAGTGTTGCCACAACCCTGGCCAAGACCAGGATGCCTCTGCCCACCCTGAGGGTACCTGAGGGGATGACAAATGTGTAGCCCTGCTTGAGCTCAATGCGCTGGCACTCTGACACTCTGTCCCCAAGGAAAATGTCTCCCTGCTTCCCTGAGAGAAGCCAGTTTTCATAGAGCTCCAGGTTCTGGGGTGTGGGAGGGATCAGCCAGAAGATCTGCAAATAAAGACAACGCACTCATATAAGTCATCACATAATGAACAGCTATGGCTTCTTCCCAACATCTGAATCTCTTCCTCGCCCCTCTCCCTGAGAGCGTCCCAGCAAAATGACTTGGACAGCTGCACCCCTTGAGAGGACAAGCAAGGTCCTCCCCAGCCTGACACACTGAGTGCTACAGGTAGCCTGAGCTTGGGATGCTTTTTAAGGTATGGTTTATATCAGTGTCAAGAGATACAGAGCCCAGGAAAGCCACCAGAGTGACAAGGAGATTTACTGAGTTAGATTTATCATGTTAGAACTACACCTGAACTAGGGATTGGCACCTGTCTGGCTCCATGCAATACAGGTAAGTTTAAGGTGGAAAAGACTTCAATTTGCTGTCTGGGACCTGCATCCTCAAGGATCTATGCAAAAACAGACCAACCCAACAGTCCCCCAATAGGGACTGTCCTACCTTTCCCCCTCGGTGGATGTGGTACCACACAGAAGTGCCACCAAAGTCCACGTGGAAATCTGTGTAGCAGCCCTTGACGCTCATCAAACAGTATCTGGTGCAAAACAAGATGAGGAGAATGAAAATGAATGGTGATTCACACTTTGGAACAGATATGACATTCCAAGGGAATGGGTCCCCCAAACCCAGGCCAATGGCTCAGAGCAGTGTCACAGGCCACCCAGCCCCTCTTCCACACAGCTAAAGGGGATTCAATAAATGACTGCAGTGGCCTTACAAGAGTCACCCACAAAAATAAGATGGGAGACTGTTCCTCCCCCTTCCCCTTGGTAAACACTGCTGCTCCCTTGGGCAGTTTTCCTGCAAGAGATTGTTTGCTGCCTGCCACAGCTCAGGAAGTCACTTACTTCTGCACCTTGGGGTACTGCATTTCCAGGATGGCATTGGTAGACTCTGTCTGACTTTCTTTCAGGTGCCTGGGCCACATGTTATCAACCCAATCAATCAAATCCACCTACAGCAGAGAGGTAGGAGATGTGAGCAGAGAAAAAAGGGGCACAGCAAAACCATCTGCTACCCCAAGCTGGCAAATCCCTCTTTGGTCCTTCCCCCCACACACACACACTTTACCAGTGTCACTGGGACAGTCCTACACATAAAGCATTTAGGAACAGGTGATCAGATACCAGCTCTGGACTTCCATAAAAAATACACCAGACAGCATCTCCTACGGTGGGATTCAACTCCCTAAGCTTCAGGAGAGCCAGAGATGTTGAGGTTCCCTCTGCAGTTAACAGAGAGAAGTCACTGGCCCCACAGCTGCCACTTTCACTCTGCTGACTACTCTGCAGAAGTAGTTTGAGATGTTCATCCCATCCATCCCACCTCCCACAACTCATTTTCCCAGCACAAAACACCTTCCTGTCCCTCTTCCAGCACACTTCCAGTTTTGGCCTCCTCTGCCCTCAGAGATTTCAGTATTTTGCATCAGGAACCCATACTGTACAGAGTTCAGACTTCCATGTTTCTAATTGCTGACAGCCAATGAGCAGGCGATCTCTCTGCAGAGTGACATGCCAGGGACTTGGCCATGGTCACCACAGCCTGACTGGGAGATCAGCTCCAGACTGACATCCCCACTGAGCCCATGCATGTTCCGAGCAGCCCCTCTTTTACCACATCCCAATTTCAGGCTGCACCTCGCCTCCAGACTCCCAGGGAAAGCAGATCCCTGTGGGAGGAAGAGCCCCACTCACCGTAGCAGGTCTCTGCACCAGGTTCTCCAGTTTGGTGTGGCTGAACTCCAGGCTGATGACGTTGTAGAGTTTCTCCCGCTCCTCCTCTGGCGTTTCGTAGTAGCGTGCCCACTGCGCCATGGACATCTCGATGTCCCGCTGTGTGTTCACATCCATCACATCCACTATCCGTCGGCTCCCTGCCATGACAGACATGTCACTGATCTGTCCCTGTGCACCATGGACTCCAAGAGGTGACATCCTCAAAGACCCCAACCACACAAGCAAGTGTGGCTCTGGACACTTACCCACACACAGCCGCACATCGTTCACGCTGAAGTCCGGATCCGGCATCCTGTGGGACAAACATCTGGCTAAAAAAAAAACTATCAAGTGCTTCTGGCTGCACACCCTGTGAGCCAGGAATTGGCACCCTGAAGGTACATCTGTGCTGCTTTGGTGTTGGAGAAGGCCATGGAACAGGATCTCTGGGGGCACAGAACTGGGGTGAAACACTAGGACAAACTTCTGGCTCAGGAAGCAGGCTTGGGAATAGGATGTACCATCTCCAGAGCTGTTGTACAGTAACTTCTAGTAAAGGAGCCAGCAGGCCTTGAACTAAGCAATCCCAGCTCTCATTTTAAAGGCTGCTCTAGTGAGTTATCCCAATCCAAAGGCACGGCCGGAGCAGGACACGCAGTATATTCCACTGACACAGCAGAACCACTCCAATGTTTGTACTGGCACCCTTCTCTGTATAAACACTGCTGTCACAGGCAGAGCAGGCTGGCAGCCATTCGAGCAGCTCTTGACCCAGAGAAATATCCAAAAGCTCAGGAGAAATCCAGTTTCAGCCACACTGTAATCCCCAGTATCAAATCTTTACCCTCCCAAGTCACCCAGCAGTTAAACTGAGCCTGGCACAACTTCCTACCCAATTCACTCCAGCACAGAACATCCTGCACTGGATGAGATGTCACCCATCTGTTCACAGCCAGCTGAGGGACTTCAGAGCAGTGCTGCAGGTACTAGCTCTGAAAGTTTGTGAGGGGTCATTTATTCCTCTAATCAACCCCAAAAAACACTGACCCAGTTTACACTTAGAGCTGCAAACCTCAATGGATGTACTGCAGCAAGAGAGGCAGACAGCAGCTTAGAAGTTCGGAAAATCAGGTTGGAATTCTGGAAAATGCCAGAAATACTGCAAATTGTTTGACTCTCTGGCAATAGATGCCTATGTTACTAGGAAAGAAACCCAGCCAGACGTTGCATCAGAGCAGCAGTGGGACTTTCCAGACATTTGGTGGAATTCTGATCACCTACAGCCAATTCAGTCCTCTCATTTTCAGTCCAAACAGAGTAGGAAGAACAGGATAACCGAGCTGGAAGATATTTCTCTCTGCCCACTGCACATAAAGAACAGCATGGACACGACACAGTCAAACCAGCCTGGCAGAGCCAGGATCAGATCCCACACAGTGTGGAGAGATGAAGGAACTGGGCCAGAGTCACCTGCCACTCTGTGCTCCCAGCACTTACTTTATCCCCAGGCCATCCGAGCTCCTGAAGATGAGTGGGTCCCTCAGGCCACCACGCTGGATGTACTCAACCGTGAAGTCTGGTGTGGGGAGACAAGAGAGAACGTTTAGGAGAAACTCCTTCAGAGGATTATAGACATGCTCAGGTTGAAAAGGATCTCTGGAGATCCCTAGTCCAACTCTGCTCCTCACTTTTCTACATTCCTTCAGAAATCCTGGAACTCCTTTGCAGCAGTTCTGAGAGGCAGCATGGTGTGTGCTGTTGAAAAGCCTCAGACAGGGCCCCTCAGGAGGGTTTGCTCCAACAGGCTGCTCCTGACAGGTGAACAGCCTGGATTTTGGTGCTTACTTCCCTAGGAAGCTCAGAGCCAAGCAAGAGATGCCTTACAGAAGCACTCCTCCCTCCCAGTAAATCCTCATGAGGGGCTGTGTGATGAAAAGCCATCCCACGGAGCCGTGTGCGTGGTGAAAGGAAGGGGAGACATCCCACACAGTCCTTGAACGAAGGATCTGGTAGACACATGGCTGCAATTACAGGTGCTGACCTAGGCAAACCCTCCCATTCCTGGCTGCCACGTGTCCCAGCAAGCTGCAGACCAGCTCCGTGCTCTCTGGAGTGAGCAGCTGCCATGCCGTTCCCCACACACGCTCCCTGGGGCCACCAGCCCCAAGACAAACCTTTGCCTTCCATGAAGACCACGAAGGTGGAGTTGAACTTGTTGGTGGACAGCTTTTCCTCGAGGTCAAACGTCCTCTTCCCTTCAATCTCATCATCGGAGATGCCGTCGTCCTCGTAACGCCGCCTCATCGTGCCACGCTGAGGAGAGAACACCAGGAAAGGAGAAGTTATGGACCAGGAAGGGAAGCTATGGAGCAGGAGGAACAACCAGAGCCTCATCCCAACCCAGCACAGCTCAGCCACGGCCTCTAGGGGAGCCCAGGTCTGTCCCGAACCCAAAACATACCATTGAAACATCAGCTCTGCCCCTCCACCATCCAGATTTGTGCTAATTGGGCTGTATGAGAGACAGATAATCACTCCTAATGAATTCCAACAAGGAAATATGGGAGGAGGGGAGAGAGTTTAGGGTAACTGAGGCAAAGAACAAAGAATCAGTTCCCTACTTTTACAGGTGCATCAGTATTTTGCTGCACTGTAGGCAAAGGCACTTCTGAGTTTAAATCTCTGCCAGGACACCAATCATAAAAAAAAAAGATTCTCAAGTTTTCATCTTAGGCTGTGCCCGTACACAAAAGATGAATTATTCCCTTGTTTGTGTGGGGAAGAATAGCAGAGTGGAAGGAACACTTTTCTTAGAGGGTCTTGTAAGCACATCTGTACAGGGATTCCTGACAGACATCCTCTTCTGGCAATGCTGGATCTGGAAGAAATTACTGTCCCCAGCTGCTGGCCACCTGGCAAGAGAGCAGAGCCCTGCGTGGGAATGCTCCCTAAATCCCCTCAGATAAAAGGCAAACCTGCTCTCAATTAGCCAAGCTGCCTTCCCCTAATTAGGGATGTTCCCATTATCAAGCGTGCACCCCAACTGCAGGGCCAGCAGACAGCCAGGGACAGGATGGGGTGGGAGGTGACACAGCTGCTGGCACCTGCCCGCAGTAGGGAGGGGCAGTGTCACAACCCCAGCAACACCACCAGAACCAGCCTGCCATAACCTCGCTGGAGAAAGAGGAATGACTCCCTCATACAGAAGCACTGCTTTAAATACATTTTTTAAAAAATTAATTAGATGAACCAGTGTAGGAGCACGTAGGGACACACACAAAAAAAAGGCTTTTCCCCCACCCCCTCCAGCACTTAATTTTAACGCTCATTTTAAGCAGGCTGATGGATGCACAAGGAGTTCCCCTGCCATCAAGACAGAGTCACTCACATATTGTTAACAACCCATTGACGGTGCTCAGCTTTCCAATGCTCTTCCTAAAAACCTGAGCACGGAGACACAAACACCTCATCATGCAGGCAGGAACAATTGGCTGCTCCTGAATGGGGCACTTCAGGCAGAGTCTTCAGGGTCCTGCAACCAGGGTCTGTCCAATGGCCCCGAGGATTAAACAATCTGGAAAAGGGCTGCTGTCCTTTGTCTTAAGCCATCCACTAAAGATGAGTGGGATCTCCCCGTTTTTAACAACACAAAAACTCACTTTACTTACGGGTTTTTACAGAGACACTTGTATAAAGGCAGGAAAATGCATTTAAAAAGCACAGATAGATGGGAGTGGCATCAACAGAAGTGACCTATTCCTTGGGAACACTTGGAATTTCACTTGGGCTGCACTCACCAAAACTGCAACTCCCAAATGCTCACTGCCTTTAAACCGAGACCGGCCCTTCCAAGGGGTCAGTTCAGAACTTGGAGATGTAGAGGTGTTATGACTATGTTATAATGATGATTAGCCCACCTCATAAAGCACTTTTCCTTAAAAATCACGGGATTCATGAAGCCTGCGTGGTACTCGGCTTGAAAATGAGGACACAGAGCAGGAAGGGGTCTGCCCTGTGCAGGATTTAGGGACAATGAGCCAACCTCAGCTTTTCTAGCATTTTGGGGAAAGGCCCACTCAATCCTATTCCTTATTAAATCACACCAGGGAAGTTCAAGGCACACCTATGCCAGGCAAGGATGTGAATCACCTTTCAGCATGACCACCGTTTCACTTTTCCCAATCCGAGCAAGTCTAGGACTACAGATCCCAGCAGGCAGCTCTCTGTCATTAATCAGAGGATGTGCACAATGAAGAGAGGATTCTGCAGTCCATGCTCTCACCTGCTTTGGGATCAGCTGGGTGTGGCTTATTGCAGGACCAGGCTGCTTTTTTACCTGCTCCCTTAGTCCAGACACTCACTTTTAGGGGGAAAAGCAGCTCTTTTGCCTTTGCTGGATTCAAAACCTCACCTTTTGCGGGGGAAAGGTTTGGCATGGAAAATCTGGCAAGAAGAGGCTATGTCCAAACCAATCCCTTAGTAGATCATATTTGACTCCCTTGGCTACACTTAATTAGGAGCAGGGGTTACTGCACTGGGCTGGGACTCAGGTGAGTCCCATTTGAGGATGAACCTCAGGATATCCAGGCTGGAATGCAGCTCCAGCCACAGACACGACAACCAGGCATTGTCTGCCCTTCTGGAAGTGGCACCAAGCCAGGCTCTGGATTGTGTAGAGCAGCTCATTCAACAGAAATGTGACCACGTGGCTGGGCCTGATTCAGATCCTATTGATGCCATGGGTGGATGCTGGAGATGCACTGTGGGATCAGGGAACTGTTCAGACTCTTTTCCCAGATCTCCTCCACAGCACAGCCTCCAAAGCAAACAGGATGGAACCTTCAACCCAAACCACTCCATGATAAGGCAGCCACACCACAGAAGTGCAAACACCAGGAAACAGGCAGGAACACCTTAAACTTGAATCTCTCTGCAATGAGGAAACAAGGATGCAAAACACAGAAAGAAGGGGATTGTGTCCTCCAGCTGAGCAAATTCCAAAGTCTATTGCTCCTGTCATCAGCAAAGCAACAGCCACAAACCCCCTCCAGCTCCCAGGCAGATCAGCTTCGCCTGTTCCCATGGGCAGGAAGAGTCTGGCCTCCTAATTGGCCCAGCATGAGGAGAGCGGGATCCCAGCCGTGGCTGAGGACCCAAAAAGCACAATGCAAACAGCTCCCATCCCATCGGACCCGGCCGGGGCCACACTGCTTTCATGTCATTGTTGTCTTGGGAGGGTGGGGAAAAACAATATTTCAGGGCCCCCGAGCAGGCAGGAGGAAGGAAAGGCTTCTGTGCTTCCAGGCATGCGTTATGGGAGAGGCAGCATCTGCGGGAGTTTTCCCCTCCTGGAGTCTGCAGCTTCCTCACAGCACAGTGACACAAACCACAGACCCCATGTCCCCAAATGGGGTCTCTGTACAAGGACAGATGTGCTCAGTGGATGCTCCAAAACCCCCTTTCTTCTCTGGTGTGCCACACAGGAAATTGCTGCCTGGGTGAATAACTGGCTACCAGTGACACCTGCAAAGCCATGACAAGCTAATGCCAACCTCACCTCCCCACTATCACACACGCAGAGCTGTGCAAATCCTTCTGACAGCACCAAGTTTGACCTCTTCCCAGGAAGAGCTGGCTACCTTGTCCCACAGCCTGTGCTAGGGACGGGGCTTGGCTGAGTATACCCTCCCAGCACATTCCTACAGGTCATCCAGAGAACATCAGCAACTCACAGTCCTGGTCCTAGACTAGAACTGCTTCTTCCTGGGAGTGACTCCACTATTGGGAGACCTTCCAGTATCAACCAGTTCACTCAGGGACACACAGCTTCCCAAAATGAGATCAACAGATGTCCCCAAAACTGCCACCTGTGACAACGTTCTGGGTGAAGTTCAGCTCCAGTGAAGCAAGGGCACAGAGTAAAGCACATTACATTATCTGTAGGACAACCACAGAATTCAGTATTAAGCAGCAATATTTAAGTATCACTTTGTTTTCCCAGCTTTCTCTTAGGATTCAGGCATTTTTCATCCTGCTGAGAGTTTTACTAAGGAAGAACTGACAAGTGGTCCAAACCTTTTCTCTCTGTGTCAGGCAGGGTCAAGATAAAGGCACTTTATTAATCCTCCAAGACCAGACAGCCAGCAATTCCCACCTAAGATAGCTGTCCTTCACCATTCCTTTCTGACCCTCCTGGGTACCATTCAATTAATGGAGGAAATAGGAAGCATGAATATTAATCCTGCTGACAGCTATTTGCTCTATTCTGATTCTTTCACCTGCATTCTTCTTCACCCAAGGATTCCAGGGAAAGTGCTTCACGAAGCTCCACAGCAGCACTCTCCGAAACCCTTCCATGGAAACGTCTTTCCATCAGCAAGAGCTGCCTTCATGGAGCACAGCTCCCTCTAACAGCAAAGGAGCTGGCAGTCAGCTGAAGACAGCCAGAAAACTCCTCTCCTGTGAGGTTTTTTTGAGGGAAGAACGAGTACAAGGTCACATTTGAAAAAAAGAACAAGCCGTCCTTTCGCTAAAAGAGCCTCACGTATTTAAAGAGTGAAACCAACACACACCACAGTATTTTAGTCACTTCCTGTCCTGTCTGCTGCCATCCCCTCCCTCAGCTCCATCTCCCAGTCGCCAGGAACCTCGTCCTGCTATGCCACAGCTCCTTCCCCCTCAGGAGACCAGAGCACCCCTCGCTTTTCCTCTCCCTCTGCTTGTTGTCTTTCCAGAGCAGCTTGCCCATGTGAAGCCTCCTACAACCCTCTTCTACTCCTTTGACATGAAGAATGCAGGAAAGTTTCATCTCCATTTCCAATCCCAAACTCCCCTTGTTGCAGGTTTTAACTTCTCCCTGCTCCCAGTGTATCCATAGAACAGTGTGACTTACCAGTGCATTGTTCCTCACCCCATCCCTTTGCAGGTTTACTCTGCTGAAATGCACCCGAATTGATAATAAATCAACCAGCTCAACTCTCCTCAGCGAAGGAATTTAACTTCTCATTTATTTTTACAGAAAACAACTGTGGCTCTTGCCTAGATAAATCCAGACCTGCAACATTCAAATCTCTTGATGGATGTTCTGATCTCAAGCAAGTACCTGAGGCAAGTCCAGAATTCTGCCTCTGAGACCTCATGCTGAGAATCCCCAGCAATTTTGGCAGTGGCAAAGTGGGAAGAACAACTTCCATTTCTCCAGGAGAGCACAAGGCAGCCCGACAGGAGGATGGACAAGCAGGGAAGCAGCCAGGCTGTGATCAGACAGACCCAGGGCACAGCAGATGCCAGTGCCAGAATGGGCTATGCAGGGAAGATTCTCCCTTGCCAGTGTCTCCAGATAGAGTGTGAAGAACCAAGGCACCAAGATTATGACACCCAATCAGCAGCCTGCCAGGTCACTGCTTATCTTAAGCACAAGAGCTTTTCCTTTCTATATCCCTCTCCTCTCCAAGCCTGCACCTCCCACTTCAGCTCCTGGGCTGGGCTTGGGCTCTAAGCTCTGGAGCACAAGCACAGCACAGAGGCAGCAGGTTCCTGCCCTCTGTGCCTCTCCCACACTCAATCCTGGACTCCCCGCTCCCCCAGATGTGGGAGGCACCACTTAGGATTTAAAGAACAGGCACAATCCCCTCGAGAGACCCAGGACAAGAGGAATCACTGAGCTTAACCCAGGTTTAATGCCCCTCACCACCTCTCATTTCTCTCAAAATCTGGAGTGCAGGATGGGCATATCCCAGGTGGCACATCCCTGGACAAAGACAGACTCACAGAACCAGGCTGAGGAGCAAACAGGATCTACACAAAACTGGAGCCCTTCCAGGCTTCTCAGCTCCAGGAGGGATTCCTATCACGAGCAAGGCTGGCAGCACTTCAGAATGACTGGGGAGAACGCTTTGGTTTGCACTTTCGGGTTACAAAATCGAACAATACACAAGGAGTAATTGGGGAACTGGAGCAAGGCAGGTGGAGAGGGAGCACAGAGGGGCCAAGGAGAGCTCCACAGCTGCTCCCAAAGCACACACTGACCAGCCACAGCAGCAAACCACGAGGCAGAGGAATATGCTAGATCAGATCACAGATGGGCAGCTCTGGCTGCAGTCCCAAAAAGGAAGCACTGCTCCTATGAAAGGATATGGCTCCTCACTCCGGTCACCTGCAGCCTCTGTCACACACACACACTGACCCAATAGGCTTTGATGGCACTGCTAACCCCCAGACTGCCCATTTCCACCACCAGCCATGGCATCAGGACAAATCCTGCATGGACTCCATGCAAGCCTGGAGAAGCTCTTGAAGGACCGTCAAACCCTCCACACCATTTCAAGACTGAACACTGACCCTCAGTGCTAAAAGCCATCCTTTGACATTGAGCCTTCTCATTTCTGGAGAAGACTGAGAAAACCCCTTGAATCACATCCCACTCCTTCCCAATCAGAAGAAATCTAAGGAAAAAGCCCTGTGTGCAGCCCTTTCTCTGCCAGGTGTCCCGAGCACGTGCCCTATGCAGTGAGGTAGATGAGCAATACCAGCTCTGCTCCTCCTTTTGCTTTGTACAGGAAGGCAACAGAATTTCCCACAAATGGAACAAAACAGACCAAACTGCTCCAAAAAAGGCTGGCTTGAAAATTATACACATTAATCCATACTCCCACCACTGAGCCCACACAGACCAGGAGGCAGAGACCCAGGACAAGGGACAGACAGAGCCAGCAGTAGCAGGTCAGCCCTGAGTGACTTCATTCCTTGCTGGGGACCTCTCTGTCTCCAGCACACCGAGAGATCACAGGACTAGCTTGGATTTTTTTCATTAGGGAAGTGCTCACCCTCCAAATTTCTCAGTGTCCCAACGCAGCTCTGCCAAAACCTGTTGCCAGTTCTGTCCCATCACCCAGCCTGAGCAAAGCTGGAGCACAGGAGTACTGGAATAACAAAAATGCAGGAAGCTTTGAGGTTTGCACTGCAATTCCTGCTCAGCTGATACTGTTTTTTAAAAGGAACAGCAGCAGGCTGGCTGCATTGCAGGCTATTGGGCTGAGGATGCCCAGGGAGAGGGAGAACAACCCAGGGCCATTGGGAAGAACATGGACAATGAGGGAGTCCAGCTACTAGGAAGGATATTTCCTCTGGACTCTGTGCTGTTACACCATCCCTGCACACACTCCCTCCCCCTCTCCTCCATAAGGAGCCCAGCACTCATCCCTTCCCTACTCCAAATGGGGCAAAGGGGCTCAGTGACACATGGAAATATTTATGCACAGCAAATTAAAGACACTGAGGCAGCCTGACCTTAAAGGAGCATGCACTGCCAGCCCTCTCCTTTCCACTTCCAGCTGCCTCAGCTCTATCCCAAGATTACAGCTCCCAGGAGTCAAGGGTACGTGGAAGAACAAGGAGGACTTTTCTCAAGTGGTATTTTCTCCCAAACTCTATCAGGACTGGCTAAAACACAAGGGGATTGTGCACTCAGCGCCCAGCCCTGAGGACCAGCATGAACAAAGCTCACAGAGCCTCCTCCTTGACATAAAAGGTTGTGTGGGGGCAGTTTTATTAAAACTCTTTCGTGTACAGAGCAATGGCTAAAATATGGAAAATCCACTACCCTGCAACCCTGAGCAGATCTCAGCGCAAAAACTTTCCTGGTTCAAGTTCTTGGAACTTCCAGAGGGATTCAGAATCCCTGGAAAGCCAGCTCATTGCCGTTTACTCCCAGTGCTGTTGCTACAGCAACAGAGATGCACAAACATGGACACAAGAACGGGACAGAACTCCTGTCCAACAGCTCCATCTCCTCTGCCCCCATCGTGGATTTCCAGGATACACTTTGTCACCAGGTTCACCTGAACCACCTCAAGTGGCAGAAAGCAACACCCACAGCCAGCTATGAATGTTCCCCACCTGGTTGCCAAGAACTGGGAGAAGAGGTAAACAGGGAGCATCAGCAGCACAGGGAGTGCAGGCCACTGTGGAAAGGGAAGAACAACACCAAAGTTCCCACAGCTCCCTAAAGGCTCAGCCATCATTTTTTCCTCTGGAATCAGCAACACTCTTCCCTCAGCAGCAGCACCAGAGATCTCATCCTGAAGGGAATTGCTTTCTTTATACATTTTCAGAGGACAAGATTAGGGCAGCACCTTGTTTCTCCACCTTCTGAGCGTATCACCACTTTCCCACATGTGCCCTTCCTCCCCCAAAGCCAGCCAGTGACCTGGAAATCTGGGTGGCTTCTGACATAACTAGAAAGGCACTGGGGACACAGGGACTGCTCTCCTGACTTGTCAGTGTCACCTCCAGCTGGGATAACGCTGGGAAAACTTATTCCTGGTTTTTATAAGAACAAAAAGGAAGCCTGCAGAGATTGTTTGGTAACTCACAGGTAACTTCAAGTGCTTCTGTGGTGTTTGGCTCCTTGCTTAGTCAGCACTGCAGCTTTCAGGACACACTCAGGGCACAGCCAGGCTTGGGACAGTAAGAATCCAGCAGATATTTACCTCCTGCATCCCTCTCTGCTCACAGGGAACAGCATCCACTTGGTTTCAGGGATGTATTCTCCCAGGGACCAGCAAAGTCATGCATCTGGCAGGATCTAAATGCTCACAGGGATTTCTAAAGCTTTCCAAGAATAGCCTTCAGTTGCTGCTAGCTTCCACCAAAGCCCTGCCCAGACCAAATCTGAACAGCCCCTGAATTATTTAGAGCTCATTTATTACACCTGGGTCACTTGGAATGACTCATTTGTAGTGCCTCCAGTTTGAGGCATGTGCGAGAGATTAATTACCCCCTTTGCCCAGGTCCTGTCTAGACTGGGCAGCTGAGGTGTGTCCAGCAGACCAGGGACATTTGGCCAGGCTGGGTTTCACACAGGGCACAGAGGAACTCCAGGAAGGAGCTTGGCTTGACAGGAATTACCAGTGTTACATTTGAAACGTGGGGAAGAGGGAGCAGGTGATGTAAAAACACCCAAATTCTCCTTCAGTGCCTGGGGCTCATCCCATGCTCAATGTCTGCAGGGAACAACACAGGCAGGGTCACCCCAGCACACTCATGAGTCCCAAATCAGTGGGAGCAGCCCTGGGAAAGCCAGTATCCAGCAGGACTAGCCTCTGTCACTCCCCAATACCTGGGGGTGACAAACACCGGCAACCTCCAGGGATCATTACCTGGCAGTGAGCAGCTTTACAGGACAAATAAGAAGTGGGGCTGAACCTGATGGGATTACTCCTTGGATCCCACTGTTGGGATACTGTGAAACAACACTCAAGATGGAGCAACACAAGGAAGGCAGGAAGGTGCATCCTCCTCTTTCCTATCTTACCTGACATAGGCAGCCCCCAGCCTGCTCCCCCTGACCTCCCTCTCTCAGCTTTGAGGCCATTTATCCCTCAGTCAGTTCCTATCCTGTGAGAAAAACTGTCACAAGTGTCCTGCCAACATGTGTGGGCCTTCCTGGCTCCACGAGTTGTATCCTGAACTACCACTCCATCCATCCTGCAGAAAGGAAACAAAAAAGTTGGAAACCACAAGATTCCAGCTGCTGGGACTCTGGGCACTGGCCAGAGCCAGCAATGCCATCCCTCAGGCATGGGCTGAGCTGGGATCTCTCCACAGCACGCAGCACTGTAAGAAAAACCTTGTTCCGCACACTCCCCAGGCTTCATCCCCAGCTGATGGCTCCACATGCTGCAAAGCCCATCTGAACTCTCTCAGGGGGATAGTGTGGACACCAACATGTAAGGGCAGGTTTGGTAACTGCTGTTTACAGGAGAGGCCTCGGCTTCTGGCTGGTAGGGGCAGGCAGAGCCTCCTCTCAAATTTCACACAAGGATCTGACCAGAGGGCAAGGCAGTGCTAAGGCAGGACACAGACTGCCTCAGGCCATGGGATAGAACACTTCACTCCCCGGCTCCCTTCTCACCTCCTTCCTTCTCCAGCAGCCTCATCACTTGGGTCTCCTGCTCCCTGAGCCCATGTCCCTTCATGCGTGTCACAACCCCTCCCACAGCCAAAATAAGGGTGACACTGCACCCAGCCAGAGATGGTCACTCGGGCCCAACACCCCAGCAGGAGCTGTGGCTCAGCCCACAGAGCCCCCAGGGAGTGCCAGGCTCTTCCTCGGGCTCTCTCCAGCAGCAGAGCCAGTTTAAGAGGTTCCTACCCCACCCTGTCTCCCCATCTCAGACTTCTAGCCCTGTCAGGTTTGCTCACTACCCCAGCACAGACAACAGCTGGGATTATATGCCTCCCCCCTGCCAACTTCCATCCAGGGCATGATTCCCTGAGGCAGCGTTCACCTCAGGGCCATCAGCTCCCGAGGCACAAACTGAGGGAGGGGGAAAACCTCTTCAACCAGCTCTGCCACCCCGGCAATCCTAACTGGGAACCACGCCCTGAGATACAGACTGCTGGGAAGGCTGTGATGAGCGGGATTTGTCCTTTGGATAATGGCACTCCCCTGCTGGGCTCCCAAGTCATTCCGAAGTGATCCAGCATTGCTGCCCTTCATTTCTCACCCTGAACATTGTCACTGCAAGCACACGGCAGCACTGTGGTAATGTGCTAATCCCAGCTTGCAATTCACAGGGCCTTGCTAGTCTCAGTTCACAGCACAGGCCTGCCAAAATGAGCCCTGGAGCAGGCAGAAGGTGAGATTTCCTCACACTTCCAGCACCCAGGAATACGGCAGGACTGCTCTGCAGAAGGGCAGGCAGTCTCTGTGAGCAGCAGACCAATGGATCTTTTTCTCCAGAGCCTTTAAGAGGCCCAGGCTCCTCGTGGGGAGCCCAACAGCCTGGTGTGACATGGGCTGGGTGCAACCACCCGGTGACAGCCAGCAAAGACTTCCAAGTCTCAGAGAGGGACCATAGCATTGTTAGTGCCAAGGCTGGACTGTCACTCAGGCTCAGGACACAATAGAGCATTTCAGCTCCTTGGTTAAGGGCTGCAAAACACGCAACTCTAGCTTGAAATGCTGGCACCTCAGCCCAAGCCCCAGGAACTGCTTCGTTACAGAGCTAGGCACAACAACACTCACACAGAATTAACAGGAAACTACTCCACAGTGCCTCCAAGTCCCATCTCCGCTGCTCCCAGCCTCTGGGTGAGGAGCATGGATATCCCATAATCTGCTCCTCTGTGTCCTCTCCACACTCAGCATCACCCACTGCCTGTGTGAGCCTGCCAGAGCTCACCAGGACACAGCTTCTCCCACAGATAGTCTTGGATGGATGCAAGGCATCCTCCCAGTGATATCCCTGACTCCAGAGCAACTCACTCAGGCCTATGTGATCCTGGGAGTCACGGATGCAGAGCCTGAACTAGGAAGCAAGCACAGTTAGGGCAGTGCGACCCACCTAATCAAAGTGCCACTGTGCCACACAGGCAGCAAATTCCTGCAGAAACCTGACCACACCTGAAGCAGAGGTGAATTTCTCCTCCAAACCCAGATCTTTCACCAACACTAATAAAATTCATTCAGAAAACAGACACACATCAGATTTGTGTTGAAGCAGGGGAAGGCAACATTAGTGCAAACTAACAACACAGAACACTCAAGATTTCCTCTACGTCCCAATGGAAACTAGTCAGGAAAAGGATGCTGTCAGCATGATTACCTGACACACCAGAGAACAAACCTCCTCTGCCATCTCAGCTGGTACCATCAAACCACACAATTAATTCAGCTCCTTCACCACCATCAACTATTCCAGTCCAGGTTGTTTGGCTGGTACGACTACTATCACACCTGGATTGGTTTTTTTAAAATACATTTATTTTTTGCTAGTTGAGCCTCAGTCACACACCAGAAACACAGCTGACAGCAGCAGAAACACACTGTACCACCAGCTCACTGCTTCCCTACTTGGAACTTCTCATTCAGGCCTACTAACCCAGCTCCCAAGTCCAAGGCATATGTGGGATATTTGAGTAAGTCAAATCATGGTCTACAGAAGAAAAATAATCGCCTTTATGGGTCCTTCAGCAAGAGAGCGTCACTGACACAGCAGGAGCACATAATGAGCTGGAAGTTTCCAGGAAAAGCATGGCAGGAGGTAGGAGCTAAGCCTCACCCATCACACAGGGGTCATGCCTCCTCCCTGGGCCTCAGGCCAGCACAGACAACACACACACACCAGGCCACACAAGTCCAGGTGAGCCTCACCCTGCTGCCCATGTGCCTTCCCAAACCCCTTAAGCACGGAGCTCATCAGCCTGCAGGCATTTATCCAGCTTAGCACATTCTGCTGGAGCCCAGCCCACCTGCACCAGGACACCAACTCCTCCTGACTTTTATTTGAGAGATGATAAGCATTTTTAAACTGACAAGTTCCTGGCTAATAGTCTCCTTCACCTGTCATATCTTTATCCACATGTTTTGGGTTAGTCCTGGACACCCCCCAGTCAAACCAGCACCTTGAGCTGCATCCTGCACAGCAGTGGGAATAAATGTGTCGGGATGAGGGAAGAGGTGGGACTGCTGCTGATGCCAAATTAAAACATCCACCAAAGCACTTGGGAACTCCCCAGCACCCAGAACTGCTCATCTGGAGGACAAAGCTTAACACCAAGAACCACACAGCCTCATAACAAATTATTCCAGAGAATTAAAGGATAAGGAATTACCTTTATGGGCAGCACCTTGAAGGTGAGAGTACAGGTACTGCTGTGACTCAGAGAGGGACTCCACCACAGAGCTGCCACTTGCCCTCCCTGGGGGTTTGCAACTGCCTCAAAACAATGTGGCAGACACAGCAGCTTCCCTCCTTCCCGGGCATCTCTGGGAATACCACCTCAGACTCTAAGAGCAGTTGCTCCCAAGCTGTTCCCAGTTACAGCCCAATTCCCAGACCACTGCATTCATGCAGTCCTAGCACAAATACCAGAGCTCCTGATAGGGCCTGACTGGGACCTGAATGCTGGAACAGCTCCCTTCAGAAGAAAACACTGGGAAGAGACACAGCCACAGGAAAACTGGAGCTGGTTCCCTCAGTTTTCACAGCCACTCAAATCAAGACTGGTAACACACAGTGTTTCAGGTCCTCTGCTTGTCACAGACACACAGAAAAAAACCTGTTGTGACAAACTACACTGACACCAGTTTCTGGTCCCTATCCCAAAGCTCCTTCCCCAGCCTCTGCCTCCAACCCTCCTTTCCAGAGCTCAGCAGCCAAATTCCCTTCATCAGGACAAACTCGGTGACACAAAAGGATGCACAAAGCCACCTAAGCCAAGCCCACAGCTCTGCACAAGCTGCATCCATCCACCAGCAGCCTGTCTGGGTTTTTCAACCCTGCTGCCAGGAAAAGCCTTTCCCTTCTCCAGCTGCAATAGAACCAAGACTGGAACGGGATTGTTCCACGGGTACCACTGACCAGTCTTTGGCTGTAACGGATCCGTTCTTCCTCGGGCTCCATCTCCGACTCCTCGGAAGAGAGCGAGAAGGACACGCCAGGACTGCTGTCGTCGTCCTCTTCCTCCTTGGAAGCCAGAGGCAAACAGTGAGAAAGGGCACAGGGACACTCACACCTCTCACTTCCCTTCTCCTTTTGAGGCCAACCCCATCCTGCTCTGGTGGCTCAGAGAACCCAGTGGATGAGCTCACCCTAACTTTTAAGGCTCCTGTTCTAACTTAGAATAAATGTTAGGGTAAATGACTTCACCAGCTCTTCTGTAACACAACAGGAGCTGCAAGTCTCCCACCCTGCCTCCACACTACCACCAGCAGCTCCACTGGCTCACAGTGGGATAAAAACCAGGGAAGGTGCTTTCAAACCCCTGGCTTCCCCAAAATTAAACACTGGAGAGCCAACTTCTCCAAACAACACAACCACTGTCCAAAGGATATCCTGTACCGTGGCACCTAGGAGAAACTGCAGTGGTACAGGACATCTCCCATGATCAGGGAAGGCATATGGGATCTCCCCTACACACAGCACCCAAGCAGGGAAGCAGCTAGGGATCCAACTCCTGGTTGGAGGAGACCTAAATGCTGAGCTCTCCAAATGTGCCACCTTGTGACACCACACACCAACCTGGGAAAACCTCCCAGGGCGTCAGATGGCACCTACACATTTTTTTTTTAAAGGGACAGAAACCAACCAAAGCCTGTGTATGGCACGGCTCTTAATCCCCAGGACTATGCCTAAGTCAGGCCTTCGGGGAGGAGAATCGGGGAATGGGATCGTGGAAGGGGATCTGCCACCCCCCGTAGTGTTACAGAACCGCTACGACCACGTAGGGAGAACTCGCTCCATCCCGCTCCTCCGCGACCCCCGGCTTCGACAGCAGAGCATTCCCGGTTCCGCCAGCACCTTCCCCACTCCTGCCTCCCTTGGAACCACGGAACCAGGACTCCTGGCTCGGCCGAGGGAGGCAGTTTCCCCACACTTGCTGAACTCTGTTTATAAACAACCGGACAACCGGAGCGCAGCGCGCCCGCCCCGCCGCGGGGGAGGGGGTCACCCCCGGCCCGCCGGGCCACCCCAGCCCGCCCCCGCCAGGCCCGGACCGGAGGCGGGTGGGAGGAAGGGTCCCCGGGGAGCTGTCAGCCGGCACCCGCCGCCCCCTCCCCAACTTCCCGACGCGGCCTCCCGGGGCCCGGCAAGGGGAGACCCGCCCGCGCCCGCTCCCGCCCGGCCGCGCTCCGGGGCCCCGCACAAACTCGGGGGTCGCCGGTGACCCCCGCGGTGCTCACCAGGTCTCTCCTGCGCCTTTGTCCTCTTCTACCGCCGGCCCGGGGNCTCTCGACCGGGCCACGCCCCCCGCATGACCACGCCCCACCCATCGCGTGGCCACGCCCCTGGCGGGAGGGGCCGGAGAGGGGGCGCCCCGGTGGGATTTTTGGGGGGTTCGTGGCCCAACGCGCCCCGCCGTGAGGTCCCTCGGTGTCCCCGCGGGCTTCGCGGCTGCCCGCACGGCTGTGCACGCCTGTGTGGGGGTCTGAATGCAGAGACACGGGCACGTACCCACACACACCTACCTAACTACGTACAGCTC
>VWZV01004698.1:240-32599 GCA_013397155.1 Irena cyanogastra
CTCATTATAACTCTATTTATAAGAACTGACACATTTAGACTGCAAATCAATTTTCTATTTTCATTGTATTGGAGAAATTGCTCTTCAATAGGATTTCCTCTCTCTAAGGATAGGTTCAGCGTAGCACTTAGATTTAATTCACCCACCAGGTTTGCTACTGAAGTCCTTGCCAAAGTTGCCGAGGTGAAGTAATCTGCAGCATTCTTATTGCTGAAAGAGCTAATTCTGTCTAAAATTAATGTTGAACTTTCTCACCTATAAAATAAAGGGGTATTAAGCTGGTTTATGTGATACTGAAGTAATTTCCTGGTTTAAGACCATTTTGAACTTGTACATCCTAGCTGATATTTTTTTTCAGCTCTTTGAAATGACTGGGACAAGCCACCTCCCTACAATTTAGGGGTATTTATATTAACAATTAGTTATTTAATTTATTTAAATATCTTCATTAACATGTTAAGAGCACTACCTGGAATAATTTAACTCATTAAACTCTTGAAAGAACATCGAGATATCTTCTCAATCTAAAAATTTCATAACAATATCCAAGATGTGTCAACAATCCCTCATTCTTATCCCACGGCCATTAAGATGGAAAGATCCCAAGACTTGCTTCTCAGACTTACAGGGAGAAAAACATGAAAGGAACATTTTATCATATTTTAAGTACCTGAAATCCATTATTACAAAAAGATCTATGCTAAATCAAAAATACTTTGATACCTTTCTGAGCAGTGGTTCTTTGCACAATCATCTGCTCAGTCTGGTTGGTGTGCACCAGTCCTGGAATGCTCTTTAGCAAAAGCCTAAAGGAGCACCAGAATCTGCTTATGCATTTTTCAGTACATAACTAAGCTTAACAACTTTCTTTATATCATTAGTTATGCAAAAAACCCTAAAAAACTAAAACCTAAACCCTAACTACATTTTTTATAATTTTAATTCTTGAACATTTTCTGAATACAAATGTAAAAAATACGTCTTTTGCTTGTTTCCTAAGTACAACATTGTCATATGGAGGAAGAAAATGCTTTACAATAAATTATTTATGGATTTTTACTACTTTTTGAGACCATAATGTTCTTTGCAACTGTTAATCCTTACTTGGATCAGTGTTATTTACCATCTTTGAAACAGCAATACTTTAATTAGGACATCACAAGGTTTCTTCATTTCCAATGAGAATAAGTCTGACTTTCTTGTTAGTTCTCCATGAGTTGAATCTTAGAAGCTTGGTATCTGGTTGACTGTGCTCCATTGCACTAATGATGGCATGAAAGGCATAAATAAATATGAACATGGTTTTATC
The DNA here is from genome assembly GCA_013397155.1 of Irena cyanogastra. Lineage (NCBI taxonomy): Eukaryota > Metazoa > Chordata > Aves > Passeriformes > Irenidae > Irena > Irena cyanogastra. The sequence goes on from VWZV01004698.1 coordinate 1,550, forward strand.
TAAGAATTTCAACTCCAGATCACTAACTTCAAAGTCCTATAAACTATTTGTAGTCACTACTGAGATTTTAAAATATATTATCACTTATGCCCTCTGCAAAGCATACAGAGTGAGCATTCTCAGGTGGTCTTAAGTGAACGGAAGTGGAAGAATTAAATAAATACAGTTAAGTCTCTGTGGGAGTATGAATGCAGCATGTCTTAAATAAATTTTATTATGTGCAAACTTAAGAACTTAAAAAAAATATTAAATGTCAATGGCTGATACATTTTTATACCTATTGGAAAGTAATACTTAGGAGTTTCTATGAGATTCATTTGGATTGCAACAAAACTACAGTCATAACCTTGAAAGTCAGCATGCTTTCTCTGGAATTTTCTGATTGAAGTACAAATGGAAGATTTCCATTTGTGAGTATGGGCTCCCTGAAATAAACAGTTGGGTTCAATACAATATTTAGGCCTCTTAAATATCAGAATTGTAAAATCAGCGTGGCATTGTCCCTTTGGGTTTGTCCTAGGGTGACTTTATGATGCTTGTAGCCCCAATCGTCTGTTCTGTTCATGCTGGATGTTCTGCTAGTAGGGATTTCAAAATGAAGAATACATGTGAAGATGTCTAAGGTTTAAAAAGGAGAAAAAAATTCTACGTAAAAGAAGTTAAATTATACTGAACAGAAAAAATTAACCTGTTTTTGTTTCATAATTTTTGGTATCTGATGCTTCTTTCTTGATTTTTTCCAATTTTCCTTCTTTTGAAGTAAAGTTCTGTAAATGAACAGACAAAAAAAACAAAAATAGGAAACTGTTTATCTTGACAAAGGTTGGACAGAGAAAGACTAGTTGAATTTCAAGGTATCAGTGACAGGAGTCACCGAGTACAGAGTAATTTGGAGTATTTTTAAATAGATATACTTGCAAATTTGGAACATTTCAACTGCTATGAGTGTGGAAATAGAGAATCTCTTCTTTCCTGCATGTACAGAGTAGAGTAGTTGTACTGTAGATGAAGCAAAACAAACTTCCTGTTGCCATGAAATAAAACAGCAAGACATGTTACATTAAAATTTCTGAAGTTTATGAAAATTGTATTAAGAAATTTATTAAAACAGAAGTTTACGAAATTGTAACTGTAAGTTAACTGTTATAAATGGCAATTTCATGTTGCAGTGAATTTAAAGAGTTAATTTCAGAAGAGATTGCCCATGTGTCATGCATGCTTATGAACAGTTACTGCCTTCTGACATGAGAAGGAATGTTAAAACAGATGCAAAATAGAATTTATTTGGATATAAGTAGCAAGAACAAACTTCTTCAACTATTTTTCAGTTGAACCCCAGATTGCTTTCACAGACATATACTAAAACTAAGAGAGGTCTTAGAAATAAGGAAAAAAAACATCACTACCAACAAAGAAACTATCAGCAGACTAGAGGTTACAGTCACATGGTTTTTCCTAAATTCTTTCCTAAGCCCTAAACCTTAGCAGCTGAAGCCCTGTCACCTCATTATGTTTTGTAGCTTCCATGCAGCATGTGAATTATTCTTTTTGTACGTCAATAATATACAATTCCAGGCTTGAATACAACCAAACAAAAACAACCAATCAAAAACAAAACAAAACAATGCAAAACAAAAAAGGGGAGAATTTGTTCACACAGCCTTAGAACCTGCTGCAGATAGTAAAAAGTTAACACTGCTTAAGGAATACATGGTACTTCTACAGTTCTAAAAGGAAAATACATTGAGGTAACCTAATAGTAGTGTTAAGGTAATGTTATTATCTTGTTCATATTCTTTTCTCAACATCTGTTTGTACACAGTTTTAGGAACAGAAGACTGAATTTCACTTTGATGTGGTGGGCTCTTTCTTAAGTTCAACAGAATCACTTTTTTCTGCCTTCTGTTCTTTATGCTGTTTTACTGATTAAAGACAAGGAATGAGGAAAAAGAAGAAAATCAGAAATGAGTTGAAAAACATGAGTGCAAGATAGAGGAGAAGCATTAAAGATGAGGCAGATAATTCTGAGTGAATCGGGGCAAGGACTAAGAAAAAGTGGTGGTAAAAATGCTAGTCACAGAAAGAAATATTTCTAAATTCATGGACATAAGGATTGACTGTTGCCTATTCTATCCTTCTAACATTCTCCTACCCACTAAATTATAGATGCCTAACCATTTCCTTCATTTTTACAGGGGGTATGACTGTACCAAGACGTCAGTTACAAGGATATGGCTTTTCATCTCCTTTAATAGTGTTAATATTTCAATCATTTGTTTTTCCGTATTTGAGTAAGGTTATCATTTTACGTATTGAATAGACTGGGATAACTGGACGTTCATAATTTTCTGACACTTTCCTTATGCTCTTGAACTCAAAGGACAACAAATAATTCCACCTTCTATGAAAAACTGAGGACAAATATTTTAACTTCTCTTTTTGCAGGTGATAGCCTTCACCCTGGGATAATTTTCAGTGCTACTACTTGTTTAAGAACTGTCATCTATTCTCAGTCATGTGTATCCATTACACTCTAAAATACGAACAAAAGTTAAGGCTTTCTCTATATTGTTTGAATTTATTCTTAAAAAAAAAAATAAAACAGAACTTACCACCTATGACACTTATTATGCTTCCAGATGTAGCTCATTGTATGAAGAGGAAGAAGGTAGATTACAGATATGTTAAATGGAGATGACATTAATTAGACAGAAAATGTCATAGGATGAAGCCTATAAAAAAGCACATCATTTAAATAAGACCTTGGCTATATCTGCCCACATCTATCACATTAAATTATTGGGCTGGGATCACTAACAAAGCACAGATGATTATCATGGAGAAAGCTTACCCTAAAGAGGTGGACTGTATCCACCTTTCTCTAATAATTTATGAAAGAAAGATGTATAGATGAAGTGCTAACACCTTTTCATCCATATAATACATCTAGGGTAGGGCCCCAGAAGATGGCAATGATTTAGCTATCAACAGGCAATTGACTTAGTATAAAAGACTTTGTGTTTTCTGTCATGCATTCTCACTGTTACAACTGGACAGATGGGATTGGAAGAAAGGGTCTGGTTAAACTAGGGCAATGGTGTTCTGAGTCCTGCTTTCCTCTCCATCTTGAGACTCAGTCCTCTGCCTGGACTCACTCCCTGGAGGAGGGGACAAAGAGCATGCATGAACAAAACAGCATGAAAAAAATCTAGTTCATGTAAGAGACATGCACCAGGTTAGCCACAAAGGGAAGTGGATTGGTATAGGAGATGAAGACAGACGGGGACTCGGTGAGATGGACAAAGAATCTGAATTTATTGTGGGAAACAAATGCTTATGTAGTATTTTAGGAAGGCTAGTAATGTTTTACTACAACAATTGGGTTACTCATCATGTTAACAAACTTATGCATTTAAAACATCTCTTTTTTGCAGAGTTTGATGTAATTTTCTTTTTCTGGTACATCCGTCTGATTTAATCTTCTTGCAATCTTAATTTAATCCTCAAAGTTCTGTTTACTATTGCAAAGGCATCCTGTTATCAAATCTCTTATGCCAACCACGTTTAAAGTCTACCATCTGTCTTGTGTGTCCCAAAAAATTAGGCCCTCCCCCCCCATTATCCTGTTTCACTTTCTTTGTCTCCATGCCCCACCTCCAGACCATCAGTGTGGCAGGACCAATAAGAAACCTTAAGGACTGGTGATATTTTTTGTTCTCTCTCTCCTATCTGTATTTCTCTCCCCTCTTCATTTGACTGGGCAGAGCACAACCACCATATTCTACCCCCGTTCCATACTGAAGTCTGTTGTGGGAATGGCAGAAATGTAGAAGTGTGTTGTGGCTTTTTAGCCAGTACATTTGGGGAGTTTGTTGTGGGAGTTAAGAACTCACAGAAGTGTACTATAAAAAAATTAAGGGCTTTTCAGACATCACTTTCTTGTGAAAGTGTATTGTAAGAATTTGAGGGATTGTTAGCTAATACCTCTTGAGTATAAAAAGTGGACTGGTTGTCAGAATTAAGGTGACAGTACAATAAAATATAAGAGCTCCCCGACATGTCTGTTGTCTTTGTTCAGCCTGATGAGAATTCAGAACAAACATCACACTCCCTACCAATGGGTTGTGATATTTACAACATGAGGAAGTCAAGAGATTGGCCTTGGGTTATGCCTCTGGTGGCTTACACAGAATTTTTAGAATAGAAAGTCATAAGTAGTAAAGACAGTAGGTTCTTTTGGGGAAAGTACACCCATGAATGTGTTCATGACTGCAAAAGGATGAGCTCACTTTGCCATCCAGAGTTTGGACACCTCAGGCAGGTAGAACATGTATCCTGTACCCTTGAGACTGTGGGGCTGATCACAGCTGGATTGGACACCTTGTCACATGTGGGCAGCCTGTGCAGACTTGTGTGTGCGCATATATGAGATAGAATAGGAATTGTTATCTAACTCTTGTATTCATCCTACTTAGTAAATAAATCTTAGATTTCACGTTACTTGGTTCCATCATACTTGACTTTCCCTTTGCTTGATTACGAAGTCTTGGCAGCACAATGACATCTTATTTACTTACTTTTGATCAGTTATTGTAACTGGGAAATATATGATTTATGATCTGTGTTTGGTCCTTACAACAGTTGATCAGTTACAGAGGGAAAATGCAATTCACAGGAAATCTCTGTGGGTGGGAAGATCAGCTGATTTCCAGTGTGGTAAGAGTAATTAGTAGGGAACAATGGAAAGTGCAGGGTACAAGTTGGAATAGCTGTGGGTAGCAGAAGAGGGCTGTGAGGAAACAGGCATGTTTTAAATAACCTGTAGTATCTTCTAAAATTTCTGTGGAGGCAAGAAGACAACTCTCATTCCTGCTACTAGGGAAGAAAAGGAGGGGGAAGAGATGACAGATATTAACCTTTAGAGAAGTTTCTGCTGCTGCTAATTGAAAATGAAATGGCTATATTAACAAAGATGTAAACCTCTCCCATTATCTGCTTTTACATCTTCCTATGCTCTGCAGAGAGTGATGGTCATTCAAGCTTGAGAAGGAACTCAGATTTCCTGAGGAAGTATGGCAAGTGCTTATTCCACCTCCTCTGAACTGTTTTCTTAGGATTCTCATTAGTTATCCTACCAAATAAGTTACTTTGGTTTTCAAAATTTGTGTCCCTCTCCTGACACTCTCTCCACTTAATTGGAATCTGAACAGATGTAGGTGCCTTAATTGTGAATGATCTGAATTCTAGAATAAATAATGAGTTATGGTATTGACTGTTCATAAATTAAAGGCATTCAAGATAAGAGAAAAAAAACAAAGAAAGCCAACCTAATGACACAAGTGAAATTGCTAAGCTGGTATTAGTAACACCAGGATTTCAGAAAAAAGCGCCATTTTTGATATATCTATCCTATTACTCAACCCTGAATAAAAGTCAGAATTGGAAGACAGCAACTCAGCAATACTGATGATCTGTCTGTACTGTGGAACTACAGACATCCACATCTTCATGACCTCTTTGGCCTGCAGTGACTTTCTTTAGGTGCCTGCACTAAAATCAGTGAGCATACTCATGTTTAACTTTGTGGCATGCTAGCCTAAGCCATCTGTTATGGCTGTTAGCTCATGATTAAACTATGTGTTCACAAAAATTGGGTATAAATAACTGCTTATGGTGTTTGAGTGCAATTAAGGATGCCCAAATGAAAGTGTCTTAAGAGATGATTGCGCCCAGCAGCCCTCTAAAATAGTTCCCTTTCACATAAAAGGGAGCAGCCCAGGAATTATGCAGTTTTCTCCTTCCCATCCAGCCCTAAGGTTACTGGATATCATATTAGCAAACACAAATTTAACAGCAGATTTTAATTTAGCTTGGAAATAGTGCTATGAAATATAGCTATAACTTGAGAAAAAGCCTAAGGAAGTGCATCTCAGATTAATATTTTTCGTATATTTAAGAGAGTTTTATTACCCAATCATATTAACCTGCAGTATCTTAAAGCTCAGCCTTTAATTTCTTTTGAACTTCAACCATCTTCCTAGATTTTTTTAAAATACTTTCTCTAACGCTCATTACAGATGAAAGAAATATTTCCCTGTGTTTTCTTCAGACATTATTCAGAAATCCAAATGGTGTTTTCAACATTATGTATTAATATTAACTTTTGGATCATCTCTGAAATTAGACCATGACATTTATTCTAATTCTCATAGGAAAAAAAATGTTGTTGCTGCTGAGGTAAATGAATTACTTGGTTTAGAAAAAAAGAGCAGCATTTTTGTTCAGAAATTTATATCAGATTGCAAGTTTTTTATTGTATGCAAAATAAGGAATAATGCATATAACCCCATTTTCTCTAAAACCAGAAATATTAACCTGTGACTTTTAAACTAAACTTTGCTTATACCATTCTTCTTAAGAAGCCCTAACTCTTCCAATGCATTGAAAACAGAGTTTCTTTTAAACAGTTTTTTTTAAAAAAGCAAACTCATCTCAATATAACGATAGTACAGCAATTTTGCATTTCTAAAGGGCTTTTTAATTTCAGGCTTTCAAAGCAGCTTAGAAGTACTAAGGACAACATTTTCAAAAGGAAGTTACATTAGCTGACTGATACTCTTGTTAAACTCTGGAAAATTCTCACTAACTTCAGTCAGAGTTAAACCAGGTCAGTGCTGAGTGTCTTGGGATACCCTTCTCCAACTCCATCCACACCCGTAAGTTATTTTACGTAACTGATGATGTTAGGAAATAAATACTCATTATTTGTACGTCACACTGAAGCAAGAGCAATGATTCATTTAATCGAACAGCAAAGAGCTATGGCGACTGTATTCAGAAGTCTGGGCTTGAACTTCAGAATATGTGGGCTTTTTTTTCTAGTAAAGGTTAGGTAAAGAGTAAAGCTGTGAGGAAATTTGCTCCATGGGAAGGAAACAATTTTAAATTATTGCTCCTTAATAGAGAAAAAAGCTTGTAACAAAATTCGAAACAGGAATTTTGGAAGTTTTGAAAATTTCCATTCCTAGTTTCTGCATTTATGACTCTTTAGCCATTTGCCCATGGGCTTCTGCAGAGACAGGAGAAACAAGTAGTTTTTCACTTTCCCCAGCAGCTGCTGACAGAAATTACCGCAGTTCCTCCCAGTGGCTCAGATTAGTTCAGTACAGGTAAAGAGTATTGCTATCAGCAGTTTTTCTGTGTCACCTTCTTACACTCTCTTCACAGGCACATACACATTTACACACATTGCATGGGGTGCTGCAGAGTCCTGACATGGAATATAGTCCTACAGTTCTTATCAAGGATAGCAGAGCATGTCCAAATAGAGCTGCTCCAGGATGTCTATCCAGTGGATGGCTGAGGGCAAGTCAGGAAGGCAAGGATCACAAAGGGTTAGTTGTGTCACGTGTATCCCTACAGCACAGCCCAGGCAAGGGCCAGGGCTGAGGGGCTGAGCTCCAGCACAGCCCTCATGGGAGGAGGAGACCCATGGAGGCTGATCCCAGACCTTATCTGAAGCCACTGCCACACCAGCAGCAGAAGTGGCCCTTATCTCCTTCCCCAGGCCATGAAGGGGAAGGAAGAGAAATGAGATGGGATGGAGACTGCAGTACTGGTTGCACCCAGGGCCCCAGTGTTCTTATCAATATTTGTACATGATAGCTAGAATAAACCACTGCTTTTCCTCTCTCAATTATGGAGGAAGAACTCTTGGTTACTACTTGTTCATTTTCCTGCAACAGAGCTGTTTCACCCAACACCTGTCCATTATCTGGATATTGCATATGATCTCAGTTACTCAACCACATGGCAGTGCAAATGATTGTTAAATCTTCTCATCGCTGTACAAATTAAAAGCTTATTTAAGCAAAGTTTTCAGTGTTTTGTATTATCCTCTCTTCCCAGTAATGTTGACAGCAGTGATTCTCAGCTCCAAGCCTCAGAAGAGAATCTGGTTTATACCTTACTGATTGGAGGTCTCTGCCAAATTGCATATGTATAGAAGACTTAATGAATGTAGTTAAATAATTTGCTAAACTACATAAGGTGCAGTCCTTGATCATATTAATTTGAACTTCATGTTCCTATATCATACCATTCGTATAATATTAATTTGGATTTCTTAGGCATTATCCACTTTTTTCCTATAGTTCTAAAAACTAGATTTGGGTATATAGACTATTCATATGAATGATATGAATATCATTCATATGAGTGAAACAGCAGTCAAAATCCTAATTCCTCTGAAGCATTTTCTAGTTTATGATCTAAAATTAGTTTATTGCAGATACTACATATGGTGGATATTGCCTTGGTGATTCACAGGACTGCTGGATAATGTTTGAAAAGTTGAGTTACAGGGGAAAATATGACAGCATAATCAGCTGTCAGAGATTTCTTCTGCACGTGAATAAAACATTTCTCTGTTGATGTCAGGTGTATCATAAATTGTCAAGGAGAAAGATAGCTGTTTAATATGAAAGATGGAGCTCTGGAACATTCATTATTGTCTTAAAATTAGAGGATGAATTTTCTTCACAACAGGACCCAATAAAGAAATATAGGAATTGTCATGGTTTGACACTGGCCAAATGCCAGGCACCCACAAAAGCCACTTACTCACTCTGCCTTGTCACACTTGGGCAGAGGAGAAAAAAAGGGTTAATGAGTTGAGATAAGGACCTGGAGAAAATACTCCAAGGGCAAAACAGGCTCATCTTAGAGACATAAAGTGAGTTTATTGGTAACAGAATCAGAGATGGATAATGAGAAGTAAAAATAAACCCTTAAAGAATACCTTTTTCCCCCTACCCTTCCCTCACTTCCCACTGGCAGTACAGGGAGACAGGGCATGGGGGTTTGGTCAGTTCATCACCGAGATTTTCTTCCACTGTTCTGGGAGAGGAGTCCTTCCCCTGTGAGGCCATGGGGTCCCTCCCACAGGAGACAGTTCTCTGTCAACTTCTCCAGCGTGGGCCCACTCTCACGAGCAGCAGCGTTGCTGCACCTGATGCAATGTGAGTCTCTCCCACAGGCCCACAGTCCTCCCAAAACCGCCGCTACCTGGGTCTGTCTTTCCGAGGGGTGCAGTCCTCCAAGGACAAGCAGCTCCAGCCTGGGAGCAGGGCCCTCTCTCTCCACCAGATCTCCTACTGGATCACAGCCTCCTCCAGACATCCACGGATCCAGCATGGGCACCTCCCCCATGGGCTATGGGTGGATCTCTGCATCCTCCGTGGATCCCCACAGTCTGTGGGTGGATCTCTGCATCCTCTGTGGATCCCCACGGGCTGTGGGTGGATCTCTGCATCCTCTGTGGATCCCCACAGGCTGTGGGTGGATCTCTGGATCCCTCGTGGATCCCCACGGGCTGTGGGTGGATCTCTGAATCCCCTGTGGATCACCACAGGCTGCGGGTGGATCTCTGGATCCCCTGTGGATCCCCACAGGCTGTGGGTGGATCTCTGCATCCCCCAGGGATTCCCAGGGGCTGCAGGGGCACAGCTGCTTCACCATGGTCTCACCACAGCCTGCAGAGGAATCTCAGCTCTGGCACCTGGAGCAGCTCCTGCCCCTCCTTCTCCACTGACCTTGGTGCCTCCATGTTGTTTCCCTCACATGGTCTCACCTCCTCCTCTTCTCTGGCTAGAATTAAAACTGCATCACTACTTTTGTTCTGCTTTCTTCTTAAATCCGTTCTCACAGTGGTGTTACCATAATCTCTAATTGGCCCAGCCTTCCATCTTCAGAGCCATCAGGGGGAGGCTCTGTCAGACCTGATGGAAGCTTCTATCATATTCTCACAGAAGCCACCTCTGTGGCCCTCCTGCTACTGAAAACCAGGGGGTGCCAAACCAACACAGGAATGCTACAGAAAAAGCAAAATATTGGAAGTTGAAGATACTATGGATTTTCATTAATTGTAGATTTATCGGTGACTGGTTTTCTTGATTCACATTTTGAAAATAATTTCTGATGTATCTTCCCAAATAGTATCAGCATTTTGAAAATGTGACAATCAGAAGTGGTAGAAATAATTTGATTTGAAGTCTTTTACTATGTAATATGAGAATTAACTCTTACAGGACAATTATGAATTTATTTTTTGCAATTGGAAAATGAAATTTAAAAAACTAGCAAAACACAAACTCTTTTCTTCTCCTGATTTTCTTAACTCAGTAAAAGAATTTCAATAAGTTTATAAGAAATCAGTACAGCTTGTGCAGGCTCTTATCCTCATTTTCATTCCTTTTGTTTCCTATAATTTTACATTCTAACATTCCGAAATTTTTGTGATTACAGAAAATTTTGCATGGCAGAAGGAAAGTGTGTTAATAATATAAGTAGGCTTTCAAATTATATCTTTAGTAGTATCTTTTGATGTAGCCTAAATTATTTGGTACACATAAAGGAGCTGGTCATAACACAATTATGTGTTCTCTCTCTTTCTCACACTCTCTGTGTGCTTATAATGAATATTTCATTGCTGAACATTTTTTTTTCAAATCCATCCAAATATTTGATATGCTCACATGAATATATATTATGTCTATTTTTTTCCTTTTTTGTTCCTACAATTTCCTACAGTGAAAAGGCTTAGCATAATTTGACGCCCCAGGGTATGTTCCATATTCATTTAAAACCAGGTTATCACTGGAGTCAGAAAGACACCTTATGTCAGTGAGGTTTGTTTGCAGTAAGCTGCAATCAGATGTAGAAAATGTGCAACCACTGATGTCCACACACGACGGTTCTGTTCTTTCAGCAGAACAGAACTATCTACAGTAAAATCAAGTACTGCCTTTGAAAAGTCAGAACTATCTTAAAAGTCTAGTTCAAAGGAGCAAATTCTCACCTGTTTCTACCTTGACAAACTAAAGGATAAATGAATCACCCCTTTATGCTTCAGGTAGTGCAATTGTTTAGATTGCACTAATATTGTGCAATTGTTTAGTAACACACATATTAGAGTCATAAACAAACTTTTCCCACTTGGAAGTCATTTCACTATCAATGTTCCTTTCCAAAAGAAAAAAGGAAAAAAAAAATCAAAAACAAAACAAAAAAAAACCAGAGCATGACAAATGTTAGTCCTATTTTAAAATTAATCCAGGGAAGTTGTTCAGTTATTTTGATGATATGAACCTGTGTAGAAAAGGACATAAAACAATGAAAAGCAGACACCTGTCACTAGAGTAAATAACACCACTCCTGGATTGCAGTCTCAGCATGCCATGTGTTGACTTGCTCACTGATACAAGAAACTAGAGCAATATGACAGGTTGAAATGCTAGCAAGGTTCTGCCCTGCTGCCTTCCTACCGAGCGTGGTTTGGTGAAAGGGGATCTGCGGCTAACAGTGCAAGTGGCTCCTGCTCTCCCTTAGTCCCTGAAAGCGGGAAGGATTCACATCCCCTTGCTTGGTCGCTCCTCTCCGGGTCTCCTGAAGGAGTCAGGCGCTGGAATTATCAGCCTGTCGTCAGGTCTGTAGTCCTTGTGCCGCTAGATGTCCCTGCACACCAAACTTTAGGAAGGTCTGCCTGAAGAACCCCGACGCCTTCAGAGGCAGAGCAGCAGCCACAGGGCAAGCGAGGATAGCCATAACAATTTGACTGAGCAGAACCTGACCATTATTTCTTTAGGTAATAATCGCAGTAACTAGAAACAAAGCTGATGATTATCCACCTGCACCAAACATTATTATTCATTGACACAAATGTAAGGTCTGTGGCGTGGTATTGACAGTCAGCATCATTTCATTTAAGTAATGTCTTCCCTCACAAGGGTAAAAATGATGTATTGAAATCAGCCTGTAATGCATGTTCACTCAATAAACTTGAAATGCCCTTGGTGCTCTTTATGGAAGGGCAGTTTTACAGCAGCAACCATTGCAGAATTTTCAGAAAACAGATATACTGCTACTTTAATTAAAGCAAACATTTGCATATACTTATTTGAATACAATAAAATAAGTATTCTTAAAGAACTGGGACAGGACATGCATATCAAAAATACCTTTTATAAATTACACTAATTTTGATCCAAAAATTCTTGATTAATTAGGATTTTTTAATGGTTAGAAATACATAAAATGTTTGCAAAATCATTTGTACAGTATCGTGCTGCAGGGATATTTGTGTTTGAGCAACACTAGAAAGCTCATGTGCAGCAATTATTTTGTTGTCTCCTGGAGGAACTAAACTTGGCAAGAAAATCTTTACATATAACAAAACATTTTAGATGTCTGCTTGTTGTGAGTATAATTTTGTTTGTTTTCTTGGAGTAAGCATTTAGGCTTGGCTCTTTCCTTTCATAATAGTAGAACATTGCTTTGAATAACGTGCTTCCTGTAGATTCCTGCTTCAGAAACACAGCGTCAGGAAAAAAAGGTGGGTCACATCCACTGGTAATTTAAAAATACTGCTTTTTTCACCAAGACTTCAAAGTTTGAATCGTATTCCATACATGGAGAAAACAGCTGAAGAGTAAAATAACTGTCATTAAGTTCGTAAGAACAGAAGGAAGTGGGTTTTTTTTACAGAACTATATCAGTACTCCATCTTTGTTTTCTTGTGGTGTGCTTTTTCAGTTCATTCCATTATTGCAACTCCTTATTTCTGCCTGTTGAACTAGGTAGTCAGCAAATGACCAATGCTGTTTCCCCTACTGTGGAAAACGGTGCTGTATGTAGCATGGACTCTTCCCTAAAAATGGAATCTGTGGAGTATTCAGAAGCATCTGGATGCAGACTATGCCTCCCCTCACTCCTTTCCTATTTTATAAAGAAATGATATTTAGATTTACCCTGACCCTGATATCTTTTCTTTCTGTTATATAATCTTGGGTGTTTGATTGTTGGGTATTGATTTGTTTGGTTGGCTGGGGTTTTTGGGGGGCAGATGGGGATGCTTTGGGGGTATTTTTCTTGGTTTTTTTTTTCTGATAAGTATTCATTAGAAATAGCCCTTTTCATTAGCCCTTTCCCCTTCAAGGCTAGGAAAATTTCACTGAAACATTTTTGAGCCTGAATCACAAATACGCAAAACTAACTCACAGACTGAAATTATGGAGAACACACTTGGGAAGTATCACTATATACTTGTCCTGGTCTTAAGTTCTTCCTTAGGCAACCACCATCAGCAGCTGGTAAAGAGTAAATATATGGTTAAAGAAACCTTGAAGAGTTCTTCTTCTTCCTATATAATGCAAGATATCTCACTTTTTTTGTTTGTTTGTTTTTTGTTCAGAGCATTTTTTTTGCACAGACCTCAACTACCTGAAAGATTTGTAGATGGATGTAACTGTCATGATTTTCTTGTTTGCCTTCTTGTTGTAGATGAAAGATCTACAGACTGTGCACACAGAAGTTCAATGTTACACTCAAAGTATGAAGATACATCTACCGTTTTGCAGTGGGAAAGCAGACCAAGGTATTGATTGCTCTGGAGAAAAACTCCACAGTGAATGTGTGAGAGAGATATTTCCCACAGGGAGAGAAGTTTTAGAGTAATTAGATTTTCCACTAATAAATTCCTTGTTCACCTATAGAAGGAATGAATAGCTCTATTTTAGTAAGGAGCACATGACACATGGATTTCTTTATAACAACCTAATGCACTGTTGCTAGACTGCCAAGCTGTCTGCTCAGTTTTGTTATAAAGAAAGTTATACACAAGTAACAACAGTGATATATTTATAGATAATGCACAGCACACTGTTTTTTGATGAGGCTTTATTCTAGTCACCGCATCCTGTGTGAGCAGCAGGAATTGCAGAGATCAAATGAGCCCATGACTGTGGGTTGGGATCCCCACTGATGTGTGTACCACTAACTCAAGCATCCAAATATGTGACAGCATATGAGGCAGGAGATACTGAGAGTATAAACCCCCTGCTTCTTCCTTATCCTTTTCCTCAAACAGCAGAAGTCATATTTCAGGAATAAGTACAGATTTATACAATAGTATCTTTGTCAGACAATTTTTCATAGACATTCCGAAGAATCTAATGCATGGCAAATTTTACTATTACTCATGTCAATTATTTCCATCTTTTCTAAGGGTTAATTTTGATTGGTTTTAATGTTCTATTAGATAAACAAGGAAACGTATTGGAACTATACTGTAGAAATATAAGCCAAGACTGTTTGAAGCAAATATTCTCAGCTTTAAAATGGTCCTTAGGCTTGACTCTATGTTTGAGATAATATTTGAGATAAGCCTCAGAAGAAGAAAGAATTTAAATAAAACTTTCATGGAATTACATTAAGTATGAATTTGTAGCTGCTGTCAGGTGGTCATTTTTTAAGGGAACACAGTAACCACTCAGCCTACTACAGGAGCACTAAGCAGATCAGCAAGTAAAAGTATATAGATGAAACTTAAGAATTAAATTTGTGTTAGAAAGGCATCATTATCTACCCCAAATCTGGCTAGTAACTAGGCACTAACATTGCTAATTTTGTGAAAGTTTCTGAAAATGTTCAATATCAAAATGATGAAGACATTAATTTCCCATCTCATACAGAAAATGTCACTTCCAGCAGCACAGCAGAAGGTGATTGATGATTACTTGCTAAATAGAAATACTCCCACATCCTGAATCTCCAGAGTCATTTCCTATAAGTTCCACAATTACTCTCAGAGACAACCGCCTCATCAATAGAAGAGAAAGATACTTCTTAGTCTGATTGAAAAACAGGCATTTAATAAAGAAGTTAAAAGGTATCACAAACAATGCTCTTCTCTCTTAACATCCATTCTGGCTACAAGGGAACAAGAAAGTCTCAAACAGCTTTAACTGGGGTCATGGGTCACCATAGCAGTGGCTGGAAGAGTAGGAATGGAATCTTTAGACTCTTGTGATATTTAAAAATGGAATTCTCTACAGTGACATATTGCTATAAAAAAAAGGCTTCAGTAAAGGCCTAAGACTATAGAAAACTGTTACAGAGAACAGAAACCCAAACATACTCAAGAAGGAATAGGCCTGGAAAGAGAAAAAAGCCTGCCCTCTATCAAAAACTGTGTTATACAGAGTGGCTCATATTTGGATTAATTTTTTTCCAAAGAAGCATAAAAATGGAGACTATAAGTCCCTAGCTTTGAATAGCTCAGCTTGCCATAAAGTCTGACCTTGTGGCCTCCCAGAGCTTCACCAGCTCTTGAGGTTGAGACTAGCTTCTGATGAGCTGTACCAGAAAATGCAATCATACCCACTTTTCATTTTCTTATTATTATTTTGGTATTCACCCTCACAACAGGATAGAAGCAAGCACACGGAATTTTAAGGCAGACTCCACTAGAGATGACTGTGTCAGCAGTAAGTCATAGACTTTTCAATGGTTTTTGTACCATTTGAACATGCATAGGGAGCTCACCTGGGGAAGGGACATCTAAAAAGAGGATTTTTTTTTCTTAACCTTTTTTGACAGGCAGTGATGGTAAAAGTATCGTGAAAAGGTATTACAAAAGTGATTAATGACAGATAATTGCTTATAAAAATAGAGATGTGGGAAGCCAGGATTTTCAGAACGCCCAAAGTTTGGAGCTCCAGGGAGTTTTACTTTCCTGAATAGGAAACCTGTGTGGATATCATGTCAAGAAAGGTCATTCAGGTCTCTAGACTTTCCTTGTCAAAGAATATGAAGCCCTTGGACTCCTGGCAGGAAAGGGAAATACCAAAGCTTTAGGGTTTTCCTGGGTCAGCATTCCCTGGGGGAATTCAAAGTATCTCCAAACCACTCACTTCAAATACAGAGACCTTTGTTAATCCTCCTCCCACATGCTTATGTATGCATCTGAAGAATCACAACATATTGCTGTTTTTCTTTATTGAGACCTCAGGGAGAGAGAAATTGTTTGAGTTTTAGTGGGTTAAAGGGCAAGGAGAAATGTCTCTTGACAGTCATTAGCTATCCACCTGCCCACCAAGGACATGTGCTTTGTACTGTCCAAAGAGCCAGTGTAATGGGTGTCTTAGGGGTCACTCTTTAACTGCCTCAGTTTCTACTAGTCTAGCTCATGTGCTTTTAATTCTCCTTTCAGTCTGCTTTGTAGACCAATAAAAATGTAAATTAACACTATTCCTCTAATTTATTGTTGTTTTATTTGCAAAAAGAATTTAGGAATCTTATATGCCTCCTCTATCCTTGATTAAGGCAAAATTATTTTCCTTAAATGCTCTGTGGCTAAATAAGAAGATATCATTTTATAGTGAATAAAATGCATACTTAAATAAGTTTTTCTCTAAGAGATTTCTTCAGTTAGATTGTCTTCCTTCTTTTTCCATGGATTATTGTACAGTATCCTCACAGTGACAGGAGAATAATGATCTATTACACTGGCATGTAATCAGCATGGTGTTTCTCCAGCGATACATTAGATCAAATCATGAACATAGCAGTATTACAGCAGTATCATTTTGACAATGATTTAAACTAACATATCATTAGTGCTACTGTACATCACTTCAGAGACAGAGCATGCTAATGCCTCATCAGATTGATGTTGCTGAAGCAAAAAGCATTAGCATAATGCAGGGGTGATGTAAGTATGATAGGTAAGCTTTCTACTGCTGCTGTAATATTAAGTATTAGCATAATGCAGGGGTGATGTAAGAATGCTAAGTCCATTTTTCCTCTTAATCATTTTTCTAATTAATTTATCTGTGGAAAGTCTATATATATTCACTTTACATGTGAAGGTCAGATTGTGCTACTCTGGTGCTTATAACTAATTTAATTAGGACAATCAAGCCTGCTATTTGCATTGCTAAAGTGAATGACGATTTTGCTGCTGACTTAAAAGAAACAAGATAAAATTTCAGTTGAGAAACACTGTCCTACTCATTATAGAAAACTTTGATGCTGAGAGAAAAACCAGGATAATGCATTGACTGGAAATTCAGGCAGGTTCCTTCAGCTCCTGGTGGTTGCCTGTATGATTCCTATATTTATGGTTGGATGCAATAGCAAACTGACTGAGTGATTTTGTAAAAATCACTTCTCACTGAGAAGTCTGTCTTTCCTGTAGCACCTGTTTTCTTTCTGCTGATTAAAATGCTTGCGTTGTTGATCACTGGTATTAATAAGATGTGTAGCACACCAGAATGGCAATCTGGTTTCTAGAGCCTTCTAAATAGTCTTTGACTAGTCTTTATTAAAGATTTGATAAAATGATACAGAATTTTAAAAAAAATCTAGTTTGCACAGTTTTGGGGTTTTTTTGTTGTTGTCTGGAGAAGAAAATTATTATTAATCAATTGCAGGATCAAAGAAAGGTATTGACACTAAATTTTTGCTAACAGCTAGAGCAGAAAAAATTTCTGTTTCTCCCACAGCTGAATTGGTGAAAAAGCTTGACCCCCTTGATCTCTTCATTGCTGTGGGGTGGAATCTGGGGGAACGTGGCCAGGCAGAAAGTTTCTGAATTTATTCCTAGCTTCAATACATTGACACTGGATCTTTGTTCTCCTCCCTGTACTGGAAAGTGATGGTCCGTGATTTTCTCCCACTCGGTGGATGAGACCAGCTGGGCTCTGAGACTTACTTTGCTTGAAATGTAAGACAGAAATACAAAGTGAAAATATGGTGGATTTGAGTAAAGTACTAACAAAAAACTATCCCTCAGTTCTTTTAGAATATGATAAGGATGGCTGGATGATTTCCAAAGCACGGATAATTTTTTTCTATTCATTCAAACCTGCATCAAAACATCCACATTGTTTACAGCACAGTTCATTACATCCCACAATAATTGCAGAAAATTTGTTTATTTGTAAACCATTTATGCACAAGATTTACTCACTGAAATTTATGAAAGAGCTTAAGCAACTTAAACTGAACAAGATGCTGGGGCAGTTTGTCTATACTATGTTTTTTGCCAAGAAAAGTTAGACCAGGTGATCCTGAATTTCCCTTCCCACCTGGTACTCCGTGATTGAACAAATTGTGGAAAGTAATTACAGGGCAAACACAGTTAGGGCAGAAGTGCCTGATAAATGTGATTTATAGCACGTTTCTGTGAGTCAGTACATCAGTTTGCTATGTGATAAGTATTACACATACAGCCCAGTATATTCCCCCTTCCACAGCTGTTCAGCAACTAAGTTTCAGAGCAACTTTTCATCAGGCTGGTTGCAGGCCTGCCCTGGAAATCAGTTCCCAGGAATCCATTAGCATTCCAAGTCACTGAGCAGCAGGACAATTCTCAGCCTTCCCATGAAACATCACAAATAATTTAATGTTTTAATATTAAGGTGTTTTGTTGTGGTTAAGCAGTCCGTGAGTGCCGTGTCACCTACTTCAGTACCTTGGAAAGATTTAACAAGACTCCCCTGTCTGGTCCATAAACAATTAGGCCTGCTTGTAATTTGACCTGCTAAATGATTGTGCTCTGCATTCGGGTTTAGTTGCAGTCAAGCCTTTTTCTCACACAGTCTTTTCTCTGTACTCACCTGAAGGGAAATTCATTGCCATTGGTATGCTCTTTCTGCGTCTAAGTTTCTTATTATCAGAAAGTGAGATCATTGTTCCAGCATCAGCTTTCACATATTTACCCTAGAAATTATTTTGTCTGTTAGATTAAACTCACATTTTCCTACATATGCAATTAGAGAATGTTTGATTCACTTACAGTCTGCTCAAATATCTATTTCACTTGAGATTCCTGAAATTCTTACTGCAATAAATATTCTTCCTCTAATAACTTCCTCATGCTAGAGAGAAAATAGATGTGTGTATATATGTGGTGGTTTTGGCTGGGTTTTCTTCATGGTGTACAGAGTCGAGGTTTGTGCTGAAAATGGGGTTGATAACATAGAGATATTTTTTGTCATTGGTGAGCAGGACATAAACAGAGTCAAGTCCTTTCTGGTTTTGTATGGCCGGGTTGGTGAGGAGACTGAGGGTGCATGGCAGGTTGGGGGGGACGCAGCTGGGACAAATGACCCGAACTGACCAGAGGGTTACTCCATCCCACATGACATCATAGTCATAATACATAAATTGAAGATATAAAGTGAGGGAAGAAGGAGGAAGAGAGGGATGTTTGGAGTGATGACATTTGTCTTCTCAGATAGCTACTGAGCATGATGGGGCCCCGCTCTCCTGGAGATGGCTGGACATCTGTCTGGCTATGGGAAGAAGTGTTTTACTTTGCTAGCGTACATGAACA
Organism: Irena cyanogastra; assembly: GCA_013397155.1. NCBI lineage: Eukaryota > Metazoa > Chordata > Aves > Passeriformes > Irenidae > Irena > Irena cyanogastra. The sequence continues at coordinate 20,727 of VWZV01004698.1, forward strand.
TTTTTTTTCCCTATTAAAATGCCATTATCTCAACCTATGAGTTTTCCATCTTTTAATCTTTCTCATCTCCCCCTGATCCCACTGGTGGCAGAGTGAGCAAGTGGCTATGTGAGGCTTGGCTCTTGCTGCGGTTAAACCATCACAACATGTTACATATATAAAAATATTTAAATATGGATTACCAGAGATGAGGAGACAAAGAGCAGTGGAAGGTCAAGTAGATAGTTCTATTCTCTCTGTTCTGCCTTGTAATGTTAAGCAGCTTGCGCAGGATCTGTGTCCTTTCCTCTCCTTTTATGACTTTACTCCATCTTGTCTGAAAGAGCCCCATGGATCAATGCATCTGAAATTCCTCTTGTCAGCTCATAACAAGAACAGAGAATGCTTTGACATGCAAGAATTTCAGAATGTCCCTAGATTTCACTTAGTATTTCCGGACAAATTTTAGGTAGAACAAGGAAGAAGAAGTAAGCAGACTGTTGAGACTTCAGTTAAGGTGACTCCTAACCATACTTACTGTACTGTTGAAAACAGTATATCTGCTCTCATTTAAAATAGAAAATAGATTCTTGCTTTACCTCTTAACAGTCCTATAGAGCCCTGGAGGAACAGGTAGCTTCCTTGCTTTCTCTCTGGTAGCTCAATGTTTCTCTGTGTCTGTGTCGATTAATGAATCTCACACTGACAAGAAAGGCTGCTGTGACACAAAGTAGTTACAGGGTATGTTTTAAAGAACCTTTCTTATATGCCTAATTTCTTAGCTATCATTATCATATTGTCTGTCATTTTCAGCCAATCTTCTGTAGCTAACTGACTCAATGAAAGAGTGCATCTTAATTTGTCAAAAGCAATTAAAATAATTCACTGCACTGGAACATGCATGCAGCCTGTGCATAGCTGAAGAATATCCTGTAGGTAAGAAAATTCTATTATCCCTTCAATTATGATTTTGAGTTATGTGTAATCATTCTTTGTAGTGTATTCAAAGAAATTTACAGAGCCTTTACAAATCTAAAATCCATGCCCCTTGAACTTCGGCCAAACTTTACTTATGTTCTGAATCTGATGGCATCAGACTAACGAACAGTAAAATTGCAACAGGGAGCTCTATGACGCATGGGAGTTCTGTTTCCTATTTTACTTCCTTTGTTTGTGATGGAATAGTAGGTTTTGTTTGGATGTGTATTTTAGCTCTGCTCATCCACCACTATAACTCCTGGAAGCCCATTGATATTCCCTGTAGTCTGGAGCCTACAGTCACTGACCCTCTTATGAATTCTGCTGCTGATAGCAGAAAGTGAAGAACTAATTAGTCAACAAAACTCTGATCCAACTAATTATGGATCAAAAGCTATTCCAATACCTGAGATATATTTCAGAATATGCGTAATTACTCTAATTTAATCAGAGAAATCCTTTAAAATATAGAAAACCTTGGATTATTTTCAAGTCCCAGAGGCCCAGTACCACAGAAGTAGAGATTCATGACCAGAGAGGAGCCACTGGTCTTTCTGGGTTATTACTCCTCTCAGGTCACTCCTTCTCAGTTGCTTAGCAAATAGAATTTGAATTTTCCAGTTCTCTGATTTTTGTATCAACTTGTTCAGTAATTACAGCTCTTTAGTAGATATTGGCTAGATAAAATGCCTACATTACTTCCCTCAAGAAGCTGGTGAACAGTTGTAGATACAACTAACGGAATGGACACAAGTAATGTTTATTTTGCCGCTAGAATTAAAGCAGCTGAAGAAAACAGATAACTGTCATGCACATAATGTAAACTTTTCCCCAGACCTATCATCCCCTGAATGCAATCTCTGAAGGTATAACTTCATTAGAAACCATCAACAGGTCTCTAGGTGCTAATTTGATTCTTTGTTCAGTTGCCCTCCCTCACCTTTAAAATTGCAAAATATCCTTTAGACTATTAATTTTTTGTCCATGGGATTTATTCTATGGCAGGCATACCAAATATTTGTTGATGCATGAATTCTGTTTTCTGGCTTTTTCCTTCCAGCTTCTTTTTCCCCAGTCGCCATACTAAACAATGTTTAATACATTTGACTAAGAAATAGAAGTCTAAATATAAAACTGGATTGGTTTGGGTCTTTCACAGGAAAAATGAAACTATTTTAAGCACTTTTTGTTCTTGTTATGGTTCACACCAAAATGAAAATGTATGTGCGTTGTGAAAAGGGGAGATTTCCTTGACCCTTAGTGTTTGATTTGTCTGTCAGCACCCCAAAAAAACTGAAACCCTTGTGCCTGACCAGTCTGTCATTGAGGACCCTTCAATGACCAATCCTGATGGATTAGAGGGCAGTTTGGCTGACTTATTCAAGGACACACACCAACAGCCTAAGAGAGACCCCTCAGCAGATCTTCCCACCTTCCCTCAATGGATTTTCCAGTTTATTCCATTACCAGCAAATGTCAGTGCTCATGAAGGACTCATACCAAGTTTACAGAATAAAACTCTTATTAACATAAAACTGTGACAAGTTAGAGATTAGAGCATTGTCAGTGATGATATCTGACTGCAAAAATGTATTCAAAGCAAACACAGACACTCTTCAATCCATAATAAAAGTATTCAGTGCATGTAGAGTGTAGCTCTTACCCAATAGTTGTCCCTATGGAGGAAAAGGCAGGTTCAGTCCATTTACTGATCCAGGTAGCTAGGGTGGAGTTTTCTCTAACTTTTCCCCATTCTCAACTTAGTTTTATGCTATTTCTTTCTGCTTATGTGGATCTTGAGTGCAGGTGCCGTGGATGCAGACTGTGTGTATGGAGAACATTTGTGGAATAGGTTTTGAGCATGCCAGCCACATTCCATCCTGAGTATCAGCTGTGTTTTACCCTATGCTTTCCATATCATTATAACTTCTGTTAGGATATGAATATAACTTCTCAGTTTCCTCTAGTTTTACACCCAGCCATCTTTCCACAGTATGGCATGAGTATTTTTCACTTAATTAATCAGAATAGAGTCTATTTTATACAGTCAACCATTTAAAATAAATATTTTGTTTTCATGACTGGATAAGCTATTACATTAAATGAAGGATGTATAGATGAGACAGATGAAATATTTCTACGAAAAAGTCCTAGCATAATTGGTTGTGAGATTTCTAACAGTTGCATACAAGCTTATCTATTCAGAAATGTAGAATGGAAAAGGAATAGCTTAGCTCCTTTCAATGGCCAGAACTTTTGATGTTTACACATGCTTTCAAAAAAATCTACAGAACATCTGTATTATATAATGCAGACTGCAAACCTGGTAACCCATAATGAACATTAAATTTTTAATAAACCCCCAAAGCTTCAATTATAATGTGTTATAGGAAGACAAGAAAGAATAATCAGTCAGATTCTGCATTCTACTGTTACAAGGCATTTTTTTAAAGATTAAAATATCTCCAAGTTCTTTTCTCCAACTCTTTTGACTGATATTCTACCAAAATCTCTTCCAAATGTTTTCTATGCTGAAATGATGTAAGTTCCGGCATGGATGGGTAAGAAGGTCTGTATTTTCAAGTACTGTCTCTTCTTGAACAGGGGTTATTCCGCACTATAGCCTAGAAGGATGCATGGAAATACAAGTCAACTACACGTCTGTGTTCACAATTTCTTCTGTTATCTTTTAGACCAAAACGTGCTCAACATCTGCTTAAAATTTTATCTTGTATTCATGTTCTAATCGCAGTCATAGAAGGTAATTATAATCGTGTTCATAATCCTATTCATATCTGGGTTTTTTCGGTATGTGTTTGTATTAGAAAAATAATAAACGTTTTAACCACTCTGAGTGGCTTGTCATACTTTTGGTATTTTATGTTCACTAACAATTTAAGTCTACATTTAGCTGTTCATTGAAAACTGATGGTTACTTTTCACTTCTGTAAATGTGTTTTACTCAAAAATAAATTATCATGATTTTAATTAGGGTAAGTCTCGGTGGCAGAGAATATCAGTCTTTCTACTGTTTTGATGTCTTTTTTTAGTGAATTATCCAATTGTCAGATAACCAAGGTTGAACACAATTTTTTTTTTTTTTGTAGGTAACAATTTAACAGAAATATATGCTCACATCCCAGTAGTATGATTTTAACAAAGCCATTGGTTTTGATTAAATAGAAAAATATCTTCTTCAAAACACATAAATTGGTCTTCTGAAGAGATAGACATATTATTACAAGACCAAGAAAAGAAATTTCAGAAAAGAAATCAAAAATAAAATAAGCATATTTGTGTTTTAATGCATTCATTATTCAAATAGGAGCTAGTAAAGTTTAGACTTATTTTTTCTTTTTCATCTCAAAAGAAAAAAGAATTTTTAAGATCTGATGCTGGTCAAACCACAAACTATTTTGGTCATTCTATTTTTTCCTTTTTTTTCCTTGATTAAAGATTTTTTGTATCACTCTTGTCATATAATATAATTAACCAATAGTGTTTTGTAAGAGTACATTATGAAAAAGATGAAGAAAAAGAATATTTTATTAATGATATTTGTTATAAATACTTAGTGTTTAATGATTTCCATGCAATTTAAAGCAACAACTTTACTTACTTTGACACATTTTTCTTTCTAACATCTCCAGATTTCCATAAACCAATAAAGTGCATCAATAAATGCACACTCAGAATGTGAGATTGTCTTGTCTTTACAGACAGAAGTGATAGAATGAGAAAGAAGTGGAACACAGAAGTCAAACACATGCAAAAGAAAGTCATTCTCTGTGATACCTGTAATCCTTTTTGATTAAGGCTGCACTGCCAGTAGTTTTCTTGCCACGTCTCAAAATTTTGCATCTTAATTTCACATTTTTTGTAACAGTACTTCCCTAAGTATTGATAGACATGATATGCTGCCTGTACTGACTGCATTGACAAATGCTCATTTTCTTGAGTGGTGTCCCCCTTGTTTACTAGAAATCATGTTTATCTCATTTATCTATCGTAAGGCATATTATTTTCTTCACACTTAGGGTGCTACTAAACTTGATTTTGGGTAGCTATATTCTCAAGTGGTTGCAAAGAGTAAATTGCAAGCAGTTAGCCTTTTTCTCCAAAGGTGCTTACTATCAATATTCTTTATGCCTCTATCTAGCCTATTGCCTTATTTAAAAGGTGGGCTGCTGGAAAAGATCAGTTAGGAGACTTGACTGTAGAGTTTTTAGCACCTTGTAGGCACCCATCTGTCTTTCTCCACATAATCTGACCTAACAGCTTGATTTTGAATGCGAAATCAATTTCTTCCAAAGGCCAAATAGAATTTGAAATATTGCACATAATATAATTGCATTTACCAAGAGTGGTGTTATTTGAAAATCTAAATGAAGAATTTTATATCCAAATAAAAGTGAATTAGAAATATTTTGTACCTAACCTCCAGCATATCTATTACTTTCTGAACATCTTCTACTGTGATTAACATTTTGTTGCTTAATAAAAACATTATGTGTTTCAAATAGGCAATCACTATTGAAGAAATCAGCAGCATATTCCAGTCACATGAGTAAACCATTTTGTCTGATCTAATAAGTTATATATTTGACATAGATAATGCTCTTTAGGGTCTGTGCAGGAGTGTGGTTGGCCTGAAATTTAATTCCCTTGTAACTTCATTGAGCAAAATCTCCATCAAGAAAAAGATAAATTCTTCTTCCAGTCACTGTATAGAGTGCTTTTACTGTGCCACACATGGACTCATTAATTAATGACATATTTTAAAGTGTCTTTTAGTCCTCCGCCACGACAGTTATCCTGTTGAGTTATGGTTCTCAGGTGCCAGGGGAAGGCAACTGGAGGCTGCTGCCAAGAAGTGAGTCTACAGAGTCTTGAAAATTAGTGAAGCTTCCCTTGCATAGGCACATCATCTGGGAAAGTTAAGCTGTTAATAATTTATCAGCTGTGAAGTGGAATGAAGGCATATTTATTATCCTTAATATGATTTTGTCATTTTTACCCTAAATATTTGCACAATGCTCAACAGCTACAACAGGAGGATTGTTAGGAGATTGGCTTTGTGTCGTCACTGCTTTGTCTGTGCACACAATCAGTCATTGGAAAGTTGGTTCAGCTCGTGTGTTCAGTCAGGCCTGTCTTTGCTGCCTCTGATGCTTCTACAGGCTAGTGAAATCATAAACCTATCATTTGAGGTGAGGACTTGAGAAATACAGTTTCATTGCCTTTCAGATACTTCAGCTCCAAGTGATCCCATTAATTTCTTTGGACTAAAGCACACAGCACATCTTAAAACAGTTTTATTTGATTGGGTAGTGTCTTTAGCAGGGCGGTCTGGAGTAGATATGGGTCAGATACTTCTGTTAAATTATCAAAGCTTCATTACACCATTGCACTCATCAGACACATTGAAGCCACTGATGATTTATGAACTCTAATGCACCAATCCTTTCATAAAGGTTTTGCTGTGGTACTTCAGGTCTGATCCTTGTTGGAATTCCCTTCTTCAGAAAATAATTTATTAAGTGCACATAATAAAATTTATATTTCTTGTATATACGTGAATCTTATGGCTTTAAAACAACAGAGTATCGCAATTTATGTATCCATTCTGTAGTGCTGTACATAATAGATGGATTTACAGCAAATCTTAGAACTAATCATGGACTTGATGTAGAAAGCCAAATATAACTGTTGCTCCTCTCTGAACATCACCAAACACATAGCCAAAGATCTGCCTCTAGAAACAGAGCTGTTACTCATTAATATATCGTTCTCTCTACCTGTTCCAGCTATGTAGAGAAATTATTCACAACACAAATTCATGCTGTATTGTATGCAAGATTATCAGAGGCAATTTTTGAAGTATGCAGTAAATAATACTCTTCCCCACTTCCCACTTCATCATATCTGCAGAGGAAATATATTGCTTCAATTTTGTAATATACTATTAGTCTTAAAAAACCCCAAAATTTCTTCTTCCAATTCCACACAGGTTTTTTCCACAGTGTTTTTCATTTTATATGGCGGATTTGCACTTGGGGGATAGACAGCCTTCGAACAACTCCCAAAATGGAGAAATTGATTATTTCAGCATGCACCAAATAGAGATGATTCAGAGATGCTCTTTGAGATCCTTCTGCAGAAGAGTCTGCCAGGGGTTGTCACAGTATCACGAAGTACTGGTAGTATTGTGGTTAGTGTTGGCAGCACTCAGTTATACCCATTGCTATGAAAATCACAAAGGGAATGTGTAGGTTATTTTATCAGCTCTGCTGAGCTCAAGTTTGAGGTTCCCTGCTTTAGAAGCAATCTGTTTTCCTCCCTACCTGATTACCCTTCCAGTACCTGAAGGGAGCTTACAGGAAAGATGGGGCAAGATTATTTAGAATGGCATGTAGTGACAGGACAAGAGGGAATCTGTTTAAATTGAAAGATTTTAGGTTTAGATTAGATATTAGGAAAAAATTCTTTATTATGAGGGTGGTGAGGAACTAGAATGGTTTGCTCAGGGAAACTATGGATACCCATCCTTGCAAGTTTTTAAGACTGGGCTGGATGGGGTTTTGAGTGACCTGGCCTAATTGAAGGTGTCCCTGCCCAGAACAGAGGTGTTCAAACTAGATAATATTCAAGGTCCTTCCAATCCCAACCATTGCACAACTCTATGAGTGTCCCAATATCTGATTCAATCATCCCAGTGAGCAGGCTTGGGGTGCACAAGAATCTGGGAGGGGACCTGGCCAGGACAGCTGATATGAGATGACCAATGAGATATGCTTTACTCTATGATGTAAAAGCTGCAGGAAAAGGAGAAGAAAGGAGGAATGTTCACAGCCATGGTGTTGGGCTTCTCAAGTCATCATTAAGGATGATGCAGCCCTGCTTTCCTGGAAGTGCTGATATCTGCCTGCCAATTACAAGCGATGAATTAATTCCTTGCTTCACTTTTCTTTTGTGTGAAGTTTTTGTTTTTCCTATTAAAATGCCGTTATATCAACTCACAAGTTTTCAGTTTTTGCACTTCTGACTCTCTCTCTCCCCCCACTGAAGAGGGAATGACCCAGCAGCTGGGTGGGCTAGTTGCTGGTTATGATCAGTTCACATCAGTTCACAGCGAGGGATTTTTTATTTTTATTCATTTGCAGAAGATACTTACTAAAATTTTAATTAATTAGGTTTTTTTCTTTACAACTTCAGGTAATGAAAATACCTTCTAATACTGCATCACTACAAACTTCTGCTGTAAGCACTCAGACAACTGCTACACAGAACACACTGAGAGATTCAGCCATTTTCAGGTATTAACTCACACTATTGACAATGCACTGCAGAAACAACTAACACTGTCAGCAGATTAGCTGAAGTTTGTCAAGGTTCCTTTTGCTTCTTGTAATGCTGTTTCATACAACAAGGCTTTATGAGAAATCTGCAGGTAAATCCTTTGACATGTTAATAATGAGTAAAGTGATTTGTACTGACAGTGTTCCTGAATGTGATTGATGTAGGCACAAGAAAAAGTGGTCCTCTGTAATATTTTTAAACAGACTTCATTACTTTATTTTAAACATAATCTTGTGTTTTATTTAGATACTACAGTGGATATCACACGCAGCCCAAGAAAAGATTTCTCCATCTGCTTGTGCCCCATTACTGTTATGTCAATTTTCATAAAAATTATATTTATTGATATACATACCATAAATTCTTTAGCTTTACACAGAAATACCTTTTTCGTTGTAATTTTTTCCCCCAAGACTGAAGGCATTCTTCCCTAACTGAAAAACTAGTCAGCTAGTATTTGACTAACTCAAAAAAAGTGTGCTTTTACAAAACTGTATTTTATGGCACCCTTACAAATTTTAGTTAACCTAGTCTTAATGAAGACTGGAAAGAGAAGAAATGAATGCATAAAAGGAAATTATTCATATTAATGTGCAATCTGACTGCCCTACTCTGTGAAGCAAGAACTTTGGTTTTCTAAGTTCCCATAATGAATTACACCTGCTTTTTCCATAATTGCACATTAAAAACAAACAAACAAACAAAAAAAAACACAAAAAACCCCCACTCCTTAGATCAGAGCAGTAAGAAAATTTATTTTCATGGCTTTGTTCCAATGATTCAGAGGAGAGGGTTAATCTAGGAAAACTGGGTTTGCAACCATATTATGTAATTGCACTAAAATTAAGAAGTGTTTCTAGCTTGGACTCCTATCTACTCTTTCTCTTCAGGGACTATGCAAAATGCTCAGCATTTGGCACCTTTGTTTGGCATCTGAATATAACATGAATCCCTTTTGAATCCATTTACTTCCTGAAAATGTGTTCCTTTAGTACATCTCCCACTTCTTATCTCCCTCTGCCATCATATCACTTTCAGATTTTAGCTTTCAAAGGAGAACTAGACACAAATCAGTATTTCATAAGCAGTAGATAAACTGAAACGACTTCAAGCAGCCAGGACAAAATATCAGAGTGAAATCTTGGACTTCACATAGTAAATTCTGAGCTGCCTGCTGTTGATCCCAACTCGTCTTTGTAAAATCCATGATTGGTTTTCGGTCTAGCCAGAACATAGGTAAGCGTAATCCTCCTGGATATTCGTTGATGTTGTTATCAGAACAGTGGTCCCTTTTCTTCTTTAATACAAAATGCCCAGGAGGAATATTATCTATTTTGCTCTCTTACTTGTGTTGGGATATGTACATCTCCTTGGAACAGCTTCTGTTCCATTGCTCACTCATAAAACAAATCTGGATTGTTTCAGCTGTATGATTACCAAGATCTAACAGTTATCACTTCTGTCTCAAAGGCCCTGAGTGTGTACTGTGGTACTGTGTACCTTTGCTACTCTAATTTGAGTAGCTCTGACTGAGAATTTCTGGACATGTCATGATAGAATGAAAGTCGTGCAAAGTAGTGATAGATTTGTCACTCTATGTGATGATTAGCAGGAGCAGCTACAAGAAGTTATGCAAGTTACAAACAAAGCCATAAAAATGATCAAAAAATTGATTTAATTTTATGAGAATTTTCTGTTATAATTCACTAGAAATTGAACGAAGATCTAAATAAATGAGTTTAATATGTGATTTGTACTCTCTGTGACACGAGAGGCTGCCTACTCAACTAGTATGCTATTGTTAATAGTTTATCTTGAATCCTCTTCCTGCCCCACAGCATACCATTTCTCTTCAGAGAATTCCTCTACTTCAAACTCCTCTACTTCCTCACTGCAACTAAAAGCTTAGAAGAGTTAATCAGCTTGTGGTTTCAAGTGCTGCATCTTGGGGGTGATTCCAGTTCTCCCTATTTCAGTGCAGGTCATTCAATGGACGTTTCTTGTAAGTTCTTTATCGTGGTATTTCTAGTGCTCTATGCAGCCCCTCATCCATTTATCTTTATTAGGAGGATTTTAAAAGCAAAATAAAGATACATGCAGTGAACTTTTTATATTCAATAACTTCTGGTAATAAAAACTTTTGGTCTGCTTTGGACTTTGATTGGACTTTTTAACTTCACAACTTAAAGACAAATGTTCTTACTGCCTAGCTGAGTTTTTAAAATGAAAAGAACTGTGAAAAAAGAAAGTTAAAAATTATGGAGTTTGCAGCTACCATATGTATTCTGTTTATAATTTTAAAATATATAATCTACATAAAGTGTGATTTTGGTTGAATTTGCATTTTTATTGTGTCCTTTTTAGTACTAAATCACTGTCAAAAGAAAAAAAGCTTAATTTGAAAAGAAACAGAGATTTTTTCAACATTGAAAACATTGACTTTTACTTTTTGAAGGATATTATTTTAATGCATTCTGATCTTTTTTTCTAGAAATTCAATCAATGTCTTTATTTTTTAATTAAGTCTATTGATCTCATTGGGCATTCAGTAAGGTGATGTCAGACTATCCTGAAGGGGCAGGAATTATTATTGATCCCTTATGCAGGATCCAGGAAGCAAACGTTGAGAATTTGAATAATTCCAATGTAGTTATACTTTGTCTTGTAAAACCCCAAGTGTTTTTGTCTCATTGACATCTTTATACATTGGATAGTGAAGAGGAAAAGAAAAGTTAAGAGTCCATTAACCTCTCTTTTTCCCTGTTTTACACTGGTTTCTTTCAGTGTTTTCTACACTGAAATACAGGCTTTCTCAGTGTAAATTGTGAGAACACTCTCTAAATTCCTAGTTCAAGTTAAGAAGTGAGGTTTGTGGAAGCAGCCTATCCTACCTATCAGCCTCTAGGTTAATCTGATTTTTATTAAAACAAAAGCCAAAACCCACTTAAAACAGAGGTTACAGTTGTTGTGTAATTAACAAAGTGATATAAAGTGACATCTGTATTAATTCTACATGTTCATGAAAAGTCCTTGTAACACTTATTTTAATACACCCAGCAGAATATAAAAGCAACAGTTTCATGTATCTCATAATGGAAGTTATAACTGAATGATTCTGTCATAGCTATAGAGTTTTTAATACTCCCATAATAACAAATGGTAGAAGACAAACAAGCATAACAGCAGCAAGAACAAAAATTAATGAACCACTAACATAACCTTGTCTGTTTGAAAATCATAAGCATCTCAGGGTTAATTTACGTTTGTTTTGAAAGACTGACTTTATGGACCTAAGCCAAATAAGTTTTTATGACAGTAAAACACATAAGTGCTTGTTCCACCATCCAGTTTTCCATCTTTCTTCTTCTCTGTTGGTATTTAAAAAAGTATATAGAAAATTTATACTATTTTGTAACCAATCCTACCTACAAAGAAGTGTAATCACTGCAGAAAGTCAGTCTCTTCCAACAAACCCAACAAAAGCCAGCTCCAAAGCCTCTGTCTCTGAACTGTAAGAAAAGGAGAACATTTCGCCTGAATTTACTTAAAAGCTCTTG
>VWZV01004698.1:32610-58006 GCA_013397155.1 Irena cyanogastra
AAAAAAGTATAGAAATAAATTGACAACTATATCTGTCTGGCACATTCAAGCATCTAAGTAGGTTGAATGCACTTAACATACTTCCTTTCCAGAATTATATTTTTTATAAAATTGTATATCTTTAGCATGTAATTTAGATATTTAAATTGAAAATATAGGCCAGTTAAGACTTAGCTTCTTCAAACACTGCATTCATACACAGATACTGTTGTTATATAAGCAGTTAGTTTCTATAAGATTTATCTTTGATCAAAAAATAAAAGAAAGAAATCTAAAAATTTATAAAGTATTTAAATCATCTACCCCTTGTTCCTTTTGTCTTCATATTTTTTGTTTATTTTCAGAAATACTGGATTGCCAGATGTCTGGCTTCTATTTCATATTTTTCTTTATTGGAAAATTTTAATTGAGATTTATGAAAACCTATTCTGATGACAGCGAATGCATTCAGTGAGAAGAAAGCTATTTGTTTTAAATGTGGTATAAATATCAACTTCTGCCAGTTACAATGGTTACCTAAATTAAGCTTATTATGAATCTTTTAGTAAATGCTTGAGAGAGAATCTATAAACCAGAGTTAGTGCACAGGAGATTAAATACTGAGGTTTCTTCTCAATTTGTAAGCTCTTAACTCCATAAGAGTGTTTGTGTTTTGCTCATTACTGTATTGCTGAATGAAGTTTAAAACCTACTGAGGCACAGCTTAACTGACATTACATTTTATTCATTGCTTGAAAAGGCCATATTCAATCAGATAATATGCCTCTTCATAGCTCTGCAAATTTAAGTGTAGTACATTCTGATTGTCATATCATTGACAGGCTAACCAGACCAGGATGGGAGTATTTCATAGAACTGTTTCTGTCATTCCATTCCCTCCTCACACTGGAGGAATTTCAGTGCCATTCCTACTAGAAATCACATGGAATTAATGTTAGTATGGATGGTTTGAATGACGAAGGTGAAAATCTGGAATGCACATCTGAGAAGATAAGGGATGCTGGAGTGCAGGTAGATTTTTATCAACGCTCCTGGTCAAAGGGAACAGGTTTGAAAGGGCCAGTTGAATGTGGTGAATCAAGAAGTGATTACAGGATTGGTGCCACAGCCAAAGTTTCAGCTGCTTAGACCACAGGACTTACTCTGAGATACCTCTGCTGGGAGAAGATGGGGGTCTGTCTGTCCAAAAAATGAAAGGCAAAAAAAAAATCTCTGCCAAGCTGGTGAAGAGAGCTTCAAATGAAAGCTGTTGGGAGAGGAGAACCTCAGTTCTACCTACTTTTAGAAGTCAATCCTATTCTTACCAATCAGGTGCCAATGCAAGTGAGAGGTGTCCATAGCCTGGAGATGGATCCCAGGTCAGCAGGAGAACGCCTGAAGAGCAGTGCAAAGGAATTGCATCCATTCAGTTCAGTAATTCAGTTTCATTAAGGGCCCAAATTAAATGTCTAGATGCAAATGCACCCCCCATAGGGAACGAACAAGAGAAATTAGAGATGTACTCACACCTGCAGGGCTACAATCTTACTGGTATCACGAAGACCTGGTGGGATGGCTCCTGTGATTGCAGTGTTGGCATGGAAGAATACAGGCTCTTTAGGAAGGACAGGCAGGGAAAATGAAGAGGCAGTGTTTCCTTCTGTGCCAATAACCAGCTGGAGTGCACGGAACTTCACCTGGAGATTCATCAAGGGCTTATGGGTCAGGGTTAAAGGGAGGGCAGGGACAGGTGACACTAGAGTGAAGGTCCGCTACACCCCACCAGATCAGGAAGACCAAGCTCATGAGATCTACTACCAAGAGATAGGAGCAGCCACATTTGAAAACCCCTGGTCCTCTTGGGGAAGTTCAACCACTCTGACAGCACCTGATCTGTTTGAAGTTGTCCCTGCCCACAGCACAGGCATTGGGAACAGATGATTTTCAAGGTCTCTTCCAACCCAAACCATTCTATGAATCTGTGTTTCTGTGATCCTTTTTGGCAAAGAATTGGTCCTCATAAGAGAATTTTATCCATATTCCAGAACTTAGAAGTAATCCGTAATGCTAATGTATTTATTATGGTTCATGGTTCATGCACCTACTTGCTCCTTCTCCAGCTTCTCTGTCTCTTAAATGGCTGACACTTTTGTCTCACTAACCAACTTACTCTGCAATAAATATAGAGGATCAGAGAAAATACATAACCTTTTGTTCCCTACAGATATGAAAAAGCAGAAGGTATTTGTGATCTAACCAATCTGTAACCAGAAATGTGTGAAACTTTCCTGTTATTCTTGCAAATGTGTTTATTGTTTAAATAGAAGTAATTATTTTTCTTCTGCTGGAAGTTTCAAGTTGAGCCAAATGTCTTTAGCATTCTGCTAGCAGATATTTTAGAATAGTGCACATATGTTCAAATTGTTTTTATAGAAGACATGGCAGGTAGTAACAGTTTCTTCAACATGTAGATTCAGCTTCTGGAGAATGCAAGCCTATGCATCAGTATGTTAATTAAATAAGAAAATATTAAATGAAAGCTGGTTTTAAAAATAAAACCCTTTTATTATTCTTTATCATCCTATGGTGTTGAAATGGTTTTTTTTTGCCATTATTTGGTTGACATTCTGCAGTTTCTAGAACTGTCAAAAGTGTAAGTTGTATGATCAAAATGGTTTTTCATTTTCTTCTGAGTTTTGTGAAAACCACATTTAAATACAAAAGAACAGAATGCTTCAGTAGGTTATACAAAATATTGTATTACATATTTTTCCTCACTGCAGGAGTAATGAGTGGATTAAAACCACTCTACTTTTGAAGTAATAAGTTAGATTGTATACAGGGACCTAAAAGATTTACATAGCTGTGGGAAAGACCTGTCAATGCTTACCTAATGCAACTGGAGCAGTTCTTCAGCTCTGCTTTGACCTCAAGCTGAAGAACTAAGAATACATTTCAATTCTCGCACCTGCATTAAAACAAATGTATCAAGTAACGTACAAAAAATTTACAATTTCAGTTGGGATGTCACCCATCCCAGAAAAAATACCATATTCCCACATCTTTGGAGTTTATTCTATTTCAGGATGAACTGAATCACTTGTTTAGTTCAGACTTACTTTTGGGCAGAAAAAGAACAAAGCACGTTCTTTCATACTTTGGACATGAAGTATTTTGTGAAGTAATGCTAAAACCTACCTGCTAAGCTTGAGCAACCTCAGCAGTAGCTGTGCAGACTATCCATTGAAAAAGACAGGACACGTCTGGTCTGAAATTTTAGAGCCGACGCCCAATCATAAGTAAATAATTGACAGACTTGCAGTCTTGACAGGAGGAAAGCAACAAGTTTTTGGAGAGACAGGTAACTTACAGGTCAGTCTTAAGAGATCATCAGATGCACACTGGTTTTATTGAATTCACTGGGTTTAGGATTTGATCTTAATTTAGGTGCCTAATTCTCCTATGCATTGTATAAAGGAAGATGACAGTGAAATGATAACTGAGTATTTCTAACTCTTTTTACTAGCTGTTATCCTATTTTTTTGAGTGTGTCATACAAACTCTGCTGAAGTCCACTGGATCTTTAAATTTATCTAAACAAAACTTAGACATTATTGTTTAGGTAAGCTTTTTTTTTTTTTCATTTCACCTTTTAGGTGTGATACCTTTCAGGAGAGGCACCTTTTGCCTTTTGAAGACTTTTGTCTATTTGGCTGATTTAAATGAGAAAATCTTTTGTGGTAAAAGCTTGCGTTTATTTCCAAATTGCAGTTATATAAGAGAAATATCCTCCTAATGTTCTTGACTTCTCTAGTTTATGTCCATTGATTGCCTTGAATAAAAAGCTGCTTCCAATATTATTGTTTACTTCTCCTCTTTAATTCATCAAAGGAATACATTGGCCAATCTTTGTCTTTGAGACACGCATAAAAAGTGCCTCAAAGTTAAAGATAAAAGAGCTCTGTTCGAATTTCTATTTAACTCTTCCAGTATGAATTAAAATAATTATCAATATACATGTTTATTTCCCAGTATATACCATCAGTAATGTCATTCCAGAATTGTTTTTTTTCATTGAGTAGACACTGTCTGAGTTAAAATTAGCTTTTCTGTTCTTTTTCTGTCGTCAGAAAGCCTTTTATACCAGGAACTACCTTTCTTCAGGACATGCTTTGTTGCAGTTCAGTAGCAATAAATTTCACAATCAAGAATATTTTAGCCCACTTTGTAAATTTGACTTTTCAGATTATTTTCACTTCTCCAAAGTTGATAAATGACATTATTTCCTGTCCAAATGTCTTCAAATAGTTATAAGACTATGTATAATTTTAAAGTGTCTCAAGACAGATATCCTCAAAGACATAAAGGTTACTATTTGCAATGAAAGTTACACAGTAAACATAAGTCTTTTTTAAAGTTTGCAGAAATTGCAGCTCCAACTCTCTAGGGACATTTCAAGCAAGGAAAATTATGATTTGGGGTTTTTAGTTGTTTTGGTTTGTTTTTTGGGTTTTTTTAACCCTTAATCTTGGTTCTGTAAACCACTGCTAAAATCAGTAATATCTGTTCAGCTTTCTTCAATTGAAAGACCAATTTAACTAGTTTTAGACTAAATATCTTGAAAACTATATTTTCTCCTTCCATCTTAACCATTCATATATCCCCTCTGTCAATATACCTTCATACCAAAAGGAGAGAAAAAAATTTCCCTTTACAGGAAATTAAATGGTATTTGGAAGACTTTACAGAACATAAGAGATCCCAGACGAATGTGAAAAGAAACAAAATCAAGCAAAATAAAACAAAACAAACATCCAAAAAAACCCACAACAAAACAAAATCAGATCAAACAAAACCAACGAACCAAACAAAAAACCAAAACCCAAAAAATCAAACACAAATTTCTCCTTGTGCCCTCCCTGTTTATTTGCAGAAAGATTGTTTGAGGTTTGAATGCCATATAACTGTGGGCTGCTAAAAAGCTATAGGTAAATTTCCCATGCTTTTCATCACAGTTTCATAATTTGTTTTACTTTATTTTTCTTTTTTTGCTCTTTTCATTACTTAAGCTAATTCATTAATTCTTATGATCAAATTACTTTTAAATCACTATTTTTTGCTTGTTAAAATGATTGATTTTATTTTTTATACATTCTATATGGAAGGCGCAAATTGGTCCAGAATGAAGAGGTATTTTATACATCTACGAACATTACAGTTTACTTGTACGTATGAGATGAAAATAATAAATTAAAGATCCTTTGTAACTGTCAGCTTCTGCTTCTCTCAGGCATTTATTACATACAACTTAGAAGGTAATCTTTGGAAACTTCTGTGAAAGTAAAGAGCTATTATTTATCTCATGAGTTTTGATTTGATTAAATTTCTGCCTTGTGTCAGAGATCACACTACTATAGTTTAGGACTTAAACATTTTCATGAAGAACTTCAAAAACTGTGTTACAAAAGCTGCAGTGAAGACCACCATACCCTTAGTTGGCCTTCTGTCTGGGGCCCTGAACTGCTTGCTGATGGAGATAAGGTAAAGTAACTACTCAGAGCTCCGAGAAAAGAAAACATTCACACAGGGATCAAGCTTAATACCTTCTGAGCGCAGCCCACAACTCCAGGGCTACCAGCCACCAGGTTCACACTGACCCTTGCACCAGAGGGTGAGGGGAGTGAGGTGTTGGCTGTGTGTTGGAAAGCCTCTGGTGAGAGGCGCAGTGAACGCCCATCCTCTAACGCGCAGATCGTAACACCTCGGCAGGGGGGATTTTTATCATGCATACAAAAGTAATGGGGCTGTGTGTATGGAGCGATGGATAGATTCACTTCAAGATATGGTTCTTGGGATGCCAAAATCTTGCATCTGATCTCTCTTGTTCTGTGATGTACTGACTGTGACCTGTTTCCTTAGCAAAAAGTGTTTTGAAGCAGTAAAGCACAGATGCAAATATAGGAGTACAAAAGCACAGGAGCCATGTTGCTGTAGGTAATACTAGGATTTTATGATAGACCCAGTGTGTTACGAAGGGTTTCTTCTGTTAGTTCAAAAGTTAGAATCAGTATTTTTACATTTCTGTCACAGGTCTCTCACCAGTTCATCATCAATGAGAAAAATCACATTTCTCTAGTTCTCTCAGAGAACATCTAATTTTGAAAGGGCCCAGTTTTATTTTCTTGCTATAGACATCACTTCTGCTGGCTAATATGTACACAGGGATTGAAGTTATCCACCTCTTTCTCTCTTCCCACAAATCTCTTACGGAATTGTCTTATCTAAATTGCAGTCCTGCTTCTTGTACCTGCTCCTTGACCTCCAAGGAAAAGGTCTCAGAAATCCTAAGAGTCTACAACAGTATAAACTTCAAAGGAGTAATAATTATAAGAGAGAGTTGAAAGTGTCATCACTTTAATTCCAGATCTTATTGAACTCCAAGTTATGCTTCATCATTGAAAGCATGATGAAGCATATATGTCGGTACAATGCTTTGAATCCTTCAAGAATGAACATTGCTAAAATAATTAACCAGCCTGAAACAACTTTGAGTTTAGAACTTGAAAGTAAAATATAAGTTCAAAGTATTTTTTTTTATTTTTTTGTCAAAGCAGCAATTAGATTTTGAGAAAAGAGAGAAAATGAAGAATGATTATAATATTTCAGATGTTATAACTAAACCTGACATAAAAATAAATAATAAATAAAAGCCTTCAAAAAGAGTGGCTTAATTTTCTAGCAAGCTGAACATATACTCACAGACCTGAATGCCTGTTGTGGTCATGCAGAATCTTCTGAAATGAAGGGCCTTATGTAGCTTCCTAAATAATGACATAAAAGCCTCTTTCACTCTCTTACGTTCAAGGGTTTTAGTTTGTCATTTTCTCAGTGCAGTAGGCTGCATTCTACTCTGTGACATGCAAAGGTTTTAGCTGGGTTCAGACTAGGAGAAAATGAACTCATTTGCTGTATGCAGAAAAAGTTCCAATAAAGATGGAGACAGTGAGAGAGAAAGAAGGAGGTACAGAGGGGTGAGAGCATGTGGAAGGAGTCTGCTGAAAGAAACATACAAAAAATGCAAAGTGAAGCAAAGATAAATACCTAGACAAGGAATTATGACAAAAGGAAAAAATAAGAAAGAAGCAGATTTTAATGGAAGTTTTAATGAAAGAAACCCAAACATATTCTCTCTTAATGTCTTTTATTACTGCTGGCTTTAGTCTGAATGAGTAGGGACTAAGCAATTATTTTGATCTAAATACTTAATGTGCTGTCTTTACCTGTGAAAAATAAACATGCTTGCAAAAATATTGAATTGCCATTGGCAAAAAAAAAGCAAATAAAAGAAAAAGTAATTGCTCATAAAGCCTGAGAAATTACATTAACTTTAGTATCTAAGGAAATCCCTGAAGCAGACTCTGAATTCAGCGCTGTGGCAGCTCTGCTCTGAGTGCCTTTGCCCATTTCTCTGGTTTCAAAAACCTTATTGTTTCATGAAGATTTTGCTTGATAAAACTAAAGATTTATATACATTATTGTTTCATACACGTTTTCTGAGGTTTATAATCCTGATCCAGCTTTAGAGCTTAATTTTAAAGCCCAGTCTTATAGCTGCTGAGATTGCTCCCTTTGGTGTCTGTGGGACAACATACCGCTCCCTTCCAGGTACATTTACTCCTTCTTAGAGTACAACACAGACATAGGTTTTAGACTATTTAGTGCCACAACCATACATAAGCTAAACAAATAAAATGAACATTTGTTAGAGAATTTTGGGGCTATGTGACAATTTATTATCCAAGCTTAAAAAGAATTGCAGTTGGCCTTTTATTTCAGTGCCACAACATTTTTGGCACCTGGCCAAAAAGCAGGTTACAAATATGAAGGCAACTCATCAAGAAGATAATCATGTTATAGAAGACCACAGCATCTCTTCAGGCAGAGTTTTGCTTCCTCATGTTCATTTTGTAATGACAGTTTATACTTTGATTTTACCAAGCTCTTCCAATTTAAAGTTCAAATTTAATTACCAAAAAAAAAAAAAAAAAAGATATCAAGAACGATGATATCCTGAAAAGAGACAACAGCAACTAAGAAAATCAAGAATTGCTGGTTTAAGTGTTTGGAAAATATATTTTTAGGGCTTTGTACATACCAGCACACACACCTATAATGTTATTTATTTTAAATTCTATTTTAATGAGGGATGTAATAGAAAACTCACCAGTGCTTAAAGCAACATCTTTTTCATTGTTTCCTACTAGCTAAGCTTGACTGCTCATGAAAAATGGTGTGGAAATGGATTGGACTAGAAAGATACACGTGCTACTCAGAATAACCTTAAGTTAGAGTTATAATGACTGAGGGAGAACAGCCACAGGCTACAAGGATTAAAACAAACTAAAATCTCATTCTCCAAAAGTGATTGTTTCAGCAGAAAACAATGCAATTCTTGTTTACTGTCTAGGAAACATGAATTTATAGTGATGATAGACATTAAAATCCCTTAGGGAGATAACTATGAAGTAAACCGCACATTTTAATTGCAAAGGAATGCAAACAGCTTACCTTGAAAAATTGCTGATATAAAACTAGTCAACTTTCATTGGACATGAGATGTAGAGTTTCAGAAAAGAATTTATTATTATTTTCAAGTGGTGACATGCTAAATATTGATGTTAGAAGGCCAACACATTTCAAAAAACAAGACAAGAGGATCAACTTTGATCCATTTTCTAATTCAGTAATAAACCCTACATCATGGATGAAAACACTGGTTACTAGTGTTAGTTAACTTTTATCCCTTCATGACCCAAAATGTTGAATTACATAGAAAATAATTAAATGCACTAGTCACCAATCTATTTACCTGATACTGCACTGATATTTACTTAGAAATTCTTTATAGTGGTCTCCACCCTTCACTCTGATATGTGCGGATATAGGATGAAATATTTATGTAAGAATCATTGAAAATTCATTCACCTCTAAGGGAGTTCACTTACCAAGATGTGAAAGTAAATACACTTTATATCATATTACCTGCTTATCAATGTTCTTGTTTCCTGGTAGCTGAGAGATCTGGATCCTAACTTTTGTTTTGACGCAGTTCTACTATCATCTTGGGCAATCACTGAGGTCCAGATTTCCAAATCAAACTTTAATAATTGGGTCTCTCATCACAAATTTCTGAAGAAGGGCACAAGAAAGTTTGGACTATGAATATTGACTCAAAGTATTTATTAAAATTGTGACTATCAGTATTTTCCAACTATTCCTTATGCTATATATCTTTATTCAGTAAATGCCAATTACTGGTTAAATTAAACAGCTTCTTGAATAAAGGATACCTCAAAGTTAAAGGCATCAGAAACGATGGGAAGCTAAGACAAAGGAAAATTACCTTAGCAGTTTTAAACATAAACAGAGTGAAAAATTATCAGCCTAATGATGAGAGAGGAACAAGGATTTCATTCTTTTTCCAACTCATTGACTACAAAGGAGTTACAAAATGTATGTTTAAAATTACCCAACTTCAGAGGTCTACGTTATATATAGACAGTTGAGTCTATACTACTTATCCAAGCCTTTTTCATACACAGAAGAAAGAAAGAGGCATGTTCCAGAGATGGTTTTTGACTCAGATCAGACAACCTGATTAGGATGAGTTGATGAAAAAGATGTTACTTTCCCTCAGTGACTACAAAAGGAGTTCAGGTGACTGTCCCTGACATAGACATTCACCTTTTATCTTTCAGATTTATAAAGTCAGATGAGACCAAGTGTCTTGACGTGGATTAACCTCGGACTTTCATCTCCTACAAGCTCCTCCACCAGGGAATAGTTTGCAACACATTTCTTTTAGGAGTGTTTCAAAATTAAAAAGTCTAGTAAATTGCAAGAGAAGAGCTAGGACAAGAGAAGGAAGTGGAAAGGGAAAAAATAAAGGATAGAGAAATGATGAAGAATAAAGAACAAACAAAGAAACAGACAGATAGAGAGGAAGAGAATCAAAGAAAGAATGAAAAAAGGAGAAAAGGAAAGAATAAAGGAAAAAGGAAAAAGAAAAAAGACATGGAAAAAGAAAAGAGAAAGTGAAGAGAAAAAATGAAGGAATAAGAAAGATGAAAGATCAGAAAGTAAAGGTGGAAATAGAAAAAGAAAAATCTAAACTCTACTTAGTGGAACAATAAAGAGCAAGAAGTGTTTTGTATGCATTTAATGATTCTAAGTCGGACAGTTGGCACAAAGACACTGTTGTTAATAGGCACTTTGGAAATGACAGTGATAATATGCTAGATTAGGCAATGACAATTTTCTGATCATTACCAGCTCTCTGTTTAAAGTAATTACTACAAGTGACCTTAATTCCAGTGAGGACTTGGTTTACTGAAATTAACCTTCTGGCATCAATGGCTAAACTGTCTCACATAGCTGTTAATGTTTATACATTTATTTGTCCAGAAAAGAGAAAAAAGAGAAAAGTGTCAGATAAATCTTTATCTGATGTAAATTACCACAGCTTACATGTCCCCTAAGTTGATTTACACAGACTGGTCAATATGCACTGCAGTTCACCAAAAGCCAATATTCACTTTATTTACAAATTGGAAAATACGCATGCTTGCTGCAGGGAACAGTAAAGCATGTCTTTGATTCTTCCTTGAACAAATAAAAAAAATGAACTACATTATTTCCAATGTAAGGGTACTGAGTCATATCTCAGTGTCATTTGCAAAAGAACCCTGAGGCTGTGGCAAGCCAGCTTATCTTACTGTTGCCAGGTTTATTGCTAGCAGAGTTTTGAATGCTTAACACTTTTTGAAGGATTTCAGAATGTCAGACTCTGATTGACAGCTTTACTTGCTGACTTCCTTGCTAGTGAGTAAATGACAGTTTGACAGGTATCCTTAGGGTTCATTTAATTATTTTATGCAAGTCTCCTTACTGAATAACATTAATGACCATTTTACATTGTATGCACAGCGGCAGAGAACTTAAGCTGCCACATTGCACTCTATCCGAACTACCCTATATATTAGCTCAGGGCATTCTTGTACTTTTCCCCTCCCTCCTCCTTTAGCTAAAAAAAAAGCATATTTAGAATAACATATTCACACAAAAAGGTAACATACTAAAGACAAATGTTTATGTGGTTTCTTATGAAATTAAAATATCATCAAATATTTTAAAAATGAGAAGATATATATACTGATATATATAGGCTTTTAAAGGAAAACAAAAGAAGCAAAGGAGACACAAGGAGAGAAAGCAAAAAATGTTTTAAGTTCTGATTAAAACATTTATATATAATCATGACTAGTAAAACCATTGTTGTTACTGTTTTCATTTTTATTAAGATCTATTTTCCAACAGGTCAAAAGTACACATCTATCCCCAGAGATACTTTAATCCAGGCAAACACTGACATTTTTTTCTCATTATGGCAGGTATGGCTCTTTTCTTAATAGTCAGTCTTGCAGCAGCTGCCATTGATGTGGAATGGCAGATGTGATCTATAGAGTCATTAAGTTGCTAACCTGCTCTTGAAATGTTCATTAACAATTCTGAGGTTCAGGGTATGGCAACCTTATATCCGTTCTGACTGGATAACACAGTGAAGTTGTCTTTTCCTGCGACTCACACATCTTCAGTCTGCAAATTTCTTGCCATTTTTATTACAGCACTTGAGAAAGAAAGGCAAACTGTAGTCTAACAACTCAAAGACTTAAAGACAACAACATAGATCTATCTAAGTTACCACTTACTCTGATGAGAGAGGGAGATGAAATTAGTTAGTATTTTTATATTTCTTTGACCATTCTGAAAAGAAATACTCATTAAAACATTCAATAAAGCAAAATTTGAAAGCAAAAATATTCCTACTTCATAGAGTATGAACATCACTCATAGAAAAAGGAGCTTTTGAAACTGTCATATCTGCTGCTTCTCTGCAGAATATCAAACATACAGAAAGGTTAACTCTGGATGACCTACAATCAACCTTCTGCTCCTCTTTGCTTAAGAACAAAGTACTTAACCAGGACTGGAGTTTCATCAATGAAACTCTTTAATAGAAAAAAAAGTGTATTTTTCTGGCCAAGACTCAGGGAGTCTGGATGCCGTGTTGAAAACCATGGAAGGAATCACTGTTCAGGAAATGTCGAATGTGCATGAAGTGATGCATTAGGTGTGCTGTTGGAGCTTCCCACAAGAAAATGAGAAAATAAAAAAAAATATAGCGTAATTTGCAGTTTTTGTAGCTAGGCATTGACTAGGAGAGCTTAATATTAACTTGGGCTTTGTCAAACACATCCTATGTAGCCCCAGAGTAATTGTGAGAGGCAAAGTGTTGTTTCATCAACTGCATGTTTGTTTCTTTCCAGAAAAGCAGTTTCAGATATGTATTTTAAAAAAATATTATTAAGTGTTGAGTAATTAAAGCTGCAAATGGAACTGGTGAAAATGCTCAGCATTTATATGACTGGGGCAACGATCACCAAAAACAGAAAATTATGTAATGGAAACACTTATGGCTCTTTCACTTGACGTTGAAAAAGCAGTTCTGTAAGTCTGGAGTCATACACCTAATAATAAAGCGATTATTAAATCTAATGTTTGCAGGTGTCAAGATCAGTCTTTACCACCTTGACCTCTGCCTAGTCTTATTTGAACAGCACAGAGGGCATACATCTTATTCTACTATAGTTCAGATCCCTTGTCTCTTCTCAAGGAAGCCTAATATTTTTTATAGAAGAATGGACTTGGTTGCATCTTACAGGTAAGGCTTTGAGTGGGAAGCCAGTGATAAAGGTTCTTGATAAAAATTTGATGGATAGTCCCTGTGGTGAGACATCATTAGAATGTGGACAAAGTGCATCAATGATGATTCATTCCATTCTCCATCAGGAAAAATCACCACCAGCTATCATTGTGTTGAATGGCACTATTTTATCAAAAATAGATATAAGGATTCAGAATGAAGAAAAATATTCTTATGCCACCATTCTTGAAAAGACCTCTGTTCCATCCCTTGTTGTTTTTCATGGAGAAAATAAATCAATTGTGTGAAAAGAATAGATTATGCAGACTATTAATTATTATCATCATACTTTCAGGGCTTCACTGACAACTCTCATCTTGTGATTATGTTGTGTGGAGGTAAAAACATCTGCTGAATTAATGACAAATCTGTCAGTGCCTTTATCCTCTGCCCTGTTTGAAATGATTAAACTCATTGAGTGTTTGCTTAATCTATTTTTCTTTTTCATATACCATGCTCACTGCCTGGGGCAAACTCATCTAATAATATTCAATTGAATAAAACCATAACTCATGACCCAATAAATTATTAAAAAACCCTGCATTGCATCAGATTCATCATTCATCTTACCACAGTGGCAGAAAGCCTACAGAATTCCTTAACAATTCTTGCTGTGATAAATAGTTCTATTAAAATTTATGAATACAGTGGTATATATTAACACATATTTTGCTACTGAATTATCTGTCATACTTTTTTGTTTATTTCGTGCACCAACATGTTGCATTAATAATTTCATTGGTCTGCAAAACTCACATTCAGCTATCATCATATGTTTTATTGGTTTTTAATTTTTAACTTAACCCTGAGATCCCTCCAAAAACATGATACGAATGCTGCTTTGCGTTGCTTTTGCTCATATATTGTCTTAATTTCTTAAGAATTATTAACCTCTATGTCCATATGAAGTGATTAACTGCAAAACAAAATTAGAACTTACTTGACACACAATAGAAAGAATAAATAATTATTAAGTAACTGCCATAACGCTGAAAGATAACATAAATTAGAAGAGATCAG
Organism: Irena cyanogastra; assembly: GCA_013397155.1. Classification (NCBI taxonomy): domain Eukaryota; kingdom Metazoa; phylum Chordata; class Aves; order Passeriformes; family Irenidae; genus Irena; species Irena cyanogastra. Next base: position 46,433 of record VWZV01004698.1, read on the forward strand.
CCTTGAAGTGTCTGCAGTGAATGCAAATTTTTTTCTGCCCCAAATTCTCTTGATTTCATGAAATCATAGACTCATAGAGTTGTTTAGGTTAGAAAGGACCTTAAAGATCACTCAGTTATTCTTATGCCATGGGTAGCAGTTTTACCCATGGATCAGATTGCCAGGGCTCCATTCAAACTGGCCTTCAACACTTCCAGGGATGGGGCATCCGCAGCTTCTCTGGGCAACCTGTGCCAGTGCTTTACCACCCTTTGAGTGAAGTAGTCCATCATTGCAAGTGATATTGCCTGTCATGGAGAGTCTTCAGAGAAAATACTTCCTTAGCAGATTGAAAAGTAAGAAATTTGCCATTTTTAAATAATTTCAGACTCTGTGCTCCTGAATTTGCAATAGCAATCTTGTTTCACCCTAGGGAAAAAAAAAGCATATTCATCCCTTCCTATTTTCCTTTGCAAGATGAAGCAACTTCACTTTGGAGGTAGCCATTCTTCCATGGGGAGGGGTATGAGAGGTGTCATTAAATTCATAACCTTTTATTAATCTTTTATTTCATATAAACTGAGGGATGAAAGTAGTTTACGCTGCTAAACTGCATCGTACAGCGCTTTAGCAGCAGAACCTTCAAAAATTCCTATGGATGGACTCCATGGTCATGAGAATAATGATGGAAAAGCTCCTCAGCATATAAAGAGTTATTCTCTTCCTGCTTTCTTTTGCATTTATTTCTTCCTACAACATACTTTCAGAACTGGATGAAGAGGTATAATCCAGAAGTATTATTTAATGATTACACGTTTCAGTCAAAGATAGATTTTTTCTGCAGATAATACTAGTCTCTAAGTCACCTTCTCTGCTTGTACACCAGGTTTTGACGTGGTCACAAAGCCATAAAGATTCTTCTTAAAATCTGTCTTACATGAAAAATAAATATATGTTTTAGAAAAAATTTTAAATCATGGCACTTAAATAAAACCATGTCATTTAATAGAGGGCAAGGAAATCAAATCTGATTTGGGGTAATGCACTTTCACCTTTCTTATTACTGACAACGTAGAACCACTCTGTTTTGATTTTAAAACAGCTAAACTGAGTAAACGCATGACTGGATTTTAAGGCTTAGTGTGTGGCTAGAAAAGCAAAGTTACTAAGTATTTTTTCCAGGAGAGCCTTAATGACAAAGCCACACTTGATAATGGAAGGACCACACATGAATTCAGCTCTTTGAGATGCCTGTATTTGGATGCTCACTCCAGTCTCCAAAAGATAATTGCAAGTCCTGATAACAGCTGCATCTCCCAGGGTCTGAGACCAGAGAGCAGTCAGTGTGGGCCCAGGAGCAGCCTTTGCTACTTTAGTACAGGTTGAGAAGAACCAGCCACCTCTGCTCAGTTTGAACCTTCACTGAGTTTAATCTGTAACTTCTTTTAATCTACATAGTTGTAAAGACCTCTCACTAGTGCTCCACACCCTCCCAGAGGAAATGCTTCTTGTTTGCCTGTAGTCAGGAAGATTCAGCGTCTGCCGCAGCAGTTCCATGGGGACATTCAAAATGCACAGTTAATGTATAGTGGTACATTTAAGACAGATGCCTTTTTTTCCTAGAGGTGTAGGCAGGTAAAAGAAACACGAGAAATAACTGTGTGTTCATGACTTTGTGTTCTCTGAACACAATTACCTCATCAAAAAGCAACTTTTACCTGCAGCTGCACCACAGCAGGAGTAGCAAATTATAGAAGCAGTACGGACGAGTTCTGATACAAAGTCTTGGTTGTTTGTCCCTCTGCCTTGCCTGTTTCACCCTCTTCCCCTTCCTCCCCCACCCCTAGATTACTTACATTTTTCTTTATAAGACATCACTTAATAACTATCTCCCTTTCTGCTCCAGAAGGGTGCCTCACTCTCAATGTCAGAACAGTTTGTCAAAGAATGATACAGATATTAAATTGATCGTTTTGTTCCAGAAATAGCTTTAATATGATTAAAACACTTGGAAGTGGATATGCTAGCACTCAGATGGCCTCTGCTGTACAAGGAGGCCCTTGCTCTGCCATATAAGCCCTAGTCTGAATATTTGCCATTACCTCCAATGAGAAAGACATCACCAGAAGAAAGAGTCATGCTCGTACCTCCAGGGATGATTCTGCCTACAAGACATCTGCGAACTCAGACTAGATCACAGCTAAGTGATCAGTGAAGACACTGAAAAACTGTTCCTAAGGAAATCATCTCTGCTCAGACACCAGATGCAAACAATATGGATTAACCAGTTTATTATCTCTGCCAGAGCGCCTGCAAAACACTGATGTCTTGCTGAGGTAGAAAGGTGGCTGAATGAATCTGTTGTAAAGCATGTTTTATTAAATCATGCTTCACATTTCTTTTGTCACTCAGAGATGAGCATTGCCATGCTGTTCTGCCATTCAGCTTCACTTCGACTTGCACGGAAGACAGAGCAGTCTAAGTCAGAGATTTGTTTATACAGCTTCTAACAGCACAGCTGTTCTTGCTTGGGGGGGATTTCACAGTGCTACTGCTATGGAAATTGGAGAACATAAGGAGTCTGCAACATCCTCTTCATCCTTAGAGTGACAGCTTAAACAAAAGTGTTGATTCTGTAAACAGTAAGAGTCAGAGAAGGGCCAACACATCCCAATTTCAACAGGAGCCCACATGCTGCCCAATCAAACACATCTGCATCATTTAGGCTTTAAAAAATGGAAAAACAGTGCCTTCCACCCACAGTTTTCTAGTGTTATCAAGTAGGTATATACTGGGGACAGGCATCAACAACATGCAAATTGTGATGAGGCAAGTATATTCGGTCCCTTTGGCTTCAGAAATTTTACCTCAATTTTGTTTAGCATACAAGTTGTAGGAAAAAAATGCTTGCAGATTGAAAAAATTAGGCAGCCTTTATTTGAAGCATAGTATGATCCAAATATGACATGATATGGACAAGAAGGTATAACTTCATTCAGGCCATATTTTAAGATGGTAGAATTGGCAGAAATCCCTGAACTTCAGTATTCATTGATACTTAGACAGTTTTACATCCCAGGACTTGTTTTCAGCATACAGAACAGCAATAGAATAAAATTAGCTTATCTGAGCCGTTGCTTCATCAAAGCATTTTATCACTTGCAGCCAGTTTTATCTACTTTATAGGGAAACAGCAGAAAGTCTACAACATTTTTGTTTTTAAGGTTCTGAAGTCCAAGTAAATCCTTCTATCTCAATACTGGATTCTTCTGAAAGCATAATTCCAGCATGAGGTATGGGATGGGAAACTCACTTTAAAATAGGAAGATTTTAAGCTCTCTGGATCTGTACCTGACTGTATTGCAATTTTCAGTTAAGAAATTTATACTAAGCTTTATCGATGTATTGAAATAAACACCCTAAATAATCAAGAAAAAAAAGTAGGCCTGGTTTATTTTCTGAAGTATACTACAGTGTACTTTCTTCTGGAACACTATGTCACAACTAATGATATCAAAATTATTTTATTCATGTAATAATCTAAATATATATATCCTTGTAACCCTCTTTCAAAGCTACTTTAATGTTATTTTATGTACACAGAAGGAACTTAACTGCTTGCATAAAGGTAAGATGCAAGCTGGCATTACCTACATTTGAAACTAATGCATTACTGGGACTAAAAATCTTCCTTACACCATGTGTTTGAAAATTGTACCGCTTAGAGTATTGCATAACAACTCAAGTTTGTTTAGGATAGAGATTTTGATAAGAGCTCATACTGCATGATCTTTGTCAATGTATGCAGGTCCACTGTGCCCCTATGAAATTTGAAATCTATGAAAAAAACTATAATAAAGTGAATTGGAAGGTAGGTTATCCTCTATCTGTGGTCATATTCTCATTCATTAAGTTTAACTTTGGGAAGAATCAACAGATTTATTCTTACATTTCAGGTAGCTGACCTGTAATCCTGTAAAACAATTGCCCTGATATATTCACCAGGACACTGTACCTTAGAAACTTGCAAGATCCATTAAAAGCTATCAAGTAACCAGACTTCAACCAAAGCATAGCAAAAGAGGGAGGTGTGGGCAGGGAATTTAAGATTTTAGTGGCTTAAGATCTTAGTCACTTGGGAAAAAGGAACAGCATCTAAATCATCTCTTCTGTCTGTGTCTCAAGACTACAAAATGTTGAAATCTGAATTACAAGCTGTAAATGCCACATCAGACATTTAAGGGGGTAACAGAAGAATAGAAAGAAAAAAAAGACCCAACCTGNAAGACAGAAGTGAAGTAAAAGTACTAGGATTCTATGACATCTAGACATTAATAAAACCCAAGCACTTAGTATGAATAAAACAAAAGGCAATTTTAAATCTCTTTAGGGAAGAACAGTAAAGAAGTATAGTTGAAAAAATATTCTATAAACTCTTATTTGTGACAGAAAACTGAAAAATTATGGGAAATACTAATAGCCCTGAGAGCCTTCCTGTTATGGTAGACTTTAACTAACTTCTAAAGATGCATATTCCAGAAGAAATGTTACTAGTAAAAAAGTGCTGAATGTAATAGGAGGGAAATTTTCACTCCAAATTTACATAGATTCAAATAAGATGGTGTCACAAGGGAAGTGAAACTGGAGGAGCTCTGATTTAGTGGAAGCATTAGATAAAGAATGGGGAACTGATTACAGAAAAAACTTCCATGTTTCTGGGGTGTCCTGGAAGAGGAAATAACCAAAAGACAGAAAGATTTCATGCAGTTTCAAAGCAATCCATATTTAACTAGAACACTTTCAATATTTTAAATATCAGTGAGGTAGATGCCTAAAATATGTGTGTTCTAACAATGCAACTGGAGATATGTATTTAGTGATAATTGATATGAAATAAATTATTTAAAATATAAAAAAGATGGAGTGAAAGTTCAGTAGTCCAGAATTCAAGGTCGTGTATTTTACAACAGTAACATAAACCTCTACTATGACTTTGTACCCTAGAACAGCCTACATTTAGGTAGATTGCTTCATTACAGAAGTGATGAACAAGTTTACTGGAACAGGAAACACAATCTGACTCAAGTGCAGAAGGAAGATAGGATAACTTTTTTTTTTAAATCTTCTATTCAGGCAAGCACACCACATTTCTCTTACTAGAAATTCTGCTACTTTCTTTTAAATGCAATAAAATTTCCTTCATTTATCATTTTTCTTCAGGCTGCTGGAAAAAGAACATGTTGGTATACCAGTATGTAATTCCCTTTTCCCTAGTGAATAGTCAAGAATATGTCCTGCTTATACTTCCCCATCATGCTGATAAGGTTCACACAGTTTTGCCACTTTTGGTCTTTGTTGATGGATCTTTCTATGTATGTTTTGCCTTTTTTTATTTGTTCCTTTTTCTTTATTTTGTTCTATAGCAATAAAACATGATATGCAAGACACCTATAAGCTTCAACAGAAATAACTGTCTTCCCAGTGCTATCTCATTATTTCTTTTCTTAGCATTCATTTCAGCCCAATGATTTAATATTTTTTTACAAGAACAGCAAATATAGGCACCTCTTGAGTGCCATACAGACTCTGCTCCTACATGTTGGTAATTACACACACACACATGCACACACAAACATTTAAAATGCAATTTGTGTACTAATATACCCAAGGTGTACTCATGCAGAGTTAGGTAGTAGGAAGCTGACTTTCCATGTGGGTTGACCAAGGCCTGGTACTTCCTGCCTTCATTGGGACAGCTATTAAAACAATACAATATGCAAGAGTAACTAATGGAAAGGGAACCCTAAGAGTTTTTTCTTCCTTAGCCTGTTATATTTCCAAAGATGTTGCAGGGTAAAAATGCTAATAGGAAAAGGAGAGGCTGTTTAACTTCAGACAGTATTTGTCTCTCACGATTCTTGATTTTTAATCTGAATAATCAAGTTACTATTTCCCCTCTTTTTTCATCATCTGCCTTTGTGCCTCAACCTGGTTACTGCTGAAATATGAAGAATAAAGGTATGAAAACAAGTCTGTTATTACTGGAGCTTACAGAGAATAAAGAAAATGGTGCCAGACTCTTTTTTGTGTTATTCAATTACAGGATGAGAGATAACAGACAGAAACTTAAATACAAGAAATTTTGTTTAAACATAAGAAGAAAAAAAACCAAACCAACCTTTTTTTGCTGTGATGGTGGTCAAACATGGAGCAACGAGAGAGGTTGTGGAGTCTCCATCACAAGAGATATTCACAGCCCAACTGGACATGAGCCCTGAGCAGCCTCCTGTGGATGACTGACCTTACTCTGAGCAGGGGGCTTGGACTAGATGATCTCCAGAGGTGCTTCCTAGCCTCAGCACTTCTATGGTTCCAGGATGGTGTTTATGTTCAGGACTGTTTTTCCTGAACAGGTGAAAATTGTCAAGCTCTGCTTCTATATTTTATGCTTCTTTAATTAACGTCTCCTTCCTGTTATTTTTGCTAATGAGGCATAGTAACAGAGTAGCTGGCGAGAGGTTTTGAAAACAAATATAACTCATGTGACATGTGGCATTATATTTAAAGGGATAAATGACACAATGTAAATAATCTTTAACTTATTAGCTAGGTTCTAGCATTCATCCAAAATCCTGACAAAATGTAAGTTATACGCTTTGCTGGTGGAAATCATAATAAAAAATTTTCATATCATAAATAAGTCTGTGAGTTATTTGTAGCAAATATTTTATGGGAATTAAACCCCTGTACTGATGGGGAAAAGGGAAAAAAAAAAAAAAAACAGAGAAAAAATTGGCAATATTTAATAATAATTGTTGTAGTTTAATAAATGTTACAACCCCAAATTGAATAAAATAAGTTTTTCAGTTTCTTTATGAGATTCCACATAGAGCAATATTTTGACTACATTTCATTTACAAGCACAGACAGTCCTCATTTTGCATGTCAACTCAGCTGATTTTCCACCCACACTTCATTACTTCTGCCGTATAATGTCACTTTTATGATTTTGCTTAAAGTAATAGCTGTGGTTGGATAACAAGAGCAAATGGTGCCTTCCACCTCTCTTAATTATATTTTTTGCTTTGTAAATAAACCATGAATATTTTACTGCAATATTTATCTCAGTAACTTATATACTGCAATATGTATAAATTGCATGCAAGATTCTAGAGATAAATGGTAAATGCACAATATTTATTTTTATAGTTAACTTATTTTTTAAACTAAAGGAGGTGTTCATTTTCAGACTACATTAGTTTCATTTATCTCCATGATGTCCTTAATGTTATAAGATGTTACAGCCACATTACTGGCTCCTGCAGGCCTGTATCAGCCTTTAGCTACTCAGGAACATTATTAGATTGTCAACATAATTCAGACATCTCATATAAAACGAGCCAACCCACTGGCTCCAGCTCTTTGTAAATGTATTTGCCTGATTTAATAACGTTAAATTTATCGAGTGTTCCTTTTGATTTTGGTTACGCAGACACTACTTGGAGAATCTTGTTTAAGGCTGCTAAAAATACTGAGAAAAGTAGAAGTTAGCACAAACTCTTGCTATTTGCACATACTCTGCTATTCTGGTACATCACTGCACAATACCTGGATGAAGAAGAAAACTCAGAGAATATTTTCGAAACAAAAATAGAGAAGTATTTTGAGGTGACTGGTTATCTGATATAACTCTGTCTAGAGCCTTCTGATTTTTTCAGGAAAGTTACCCACTTTTCATAGGATTTAATGCCATGAAAGTTTTCTTGAATATGCCAGTTAATTTATGCTTTAAAAATAAGATATCTGAAAGAAGGAAAATTCAGGACAAATTTTGTTGTGAACAAGTAGCCAGAGAAAGAATGGATTCTTTTTAGAATGTCTGCTCTGATATACTTTTCAAATAAGTCACTTGAACCCCAATTCTACATAATTAGGACAAGGATCTAGCTATTCTATGTTAGTCTGAGGGTTTTAAAAATATTTTTATTTATGCAGTAAAGTACAAAAAGCATTAATCACCAAAGTCCAAAGAGAGAAAGATTATCAATAGAACCCCGTGTATAATTGCGTGTAGCTGAACCATGCCAGGTCTGAGGCAAAGCAATGTATTTCATGGGAATTCAGTTCATTTTCACTTTGACTCTCTCATTAACCTAAATCTCAGTACCCTAGACAATGCTGAACACAGAATGACAGTATGTCAGCAAATTTCAGTAACTCATTCTCCAAAATATTATTCTTTTGCTTTGCTGTTCATCGTGTACACACATAAACAACTGCCTATGTCACCCATAAAATGTACAAAATATTATTGTTAAATTTTCTCAAACAAAAACGTTAGCTTTTTGTGGTCATTGTAACAACTTTTGGAAGTAAGTTATCAAAAGTGCAGAAGCCTCACAGGCATAGCTTAATATTTATGTGTTTTGCCTACAAATGCACTGTTTAAATGGGAAAGAGCTATACAAATTAGCTACATCTTATATATTAGGCAGAACTATATACAAATTAGTCGTGCAAGCAAAATACTTATTCAGGTCCCAAACCTCATTTCCAACTACTGTAAAGATGAAGAGATTGGTCATGGAACAGAAATGAGTAGATACTTTAAATGCATCTAACTTTAGCATCTGGAACTGAAGCCAGTGAGCTAATAAAGGAGCTACTTTCAGGAGAAGATGAGTGTGCCCAGAATCTTAAAAGCAATGAGCAGGTGCTAAGTGTAACTAGATAAGACAAAGTAAAATCCTCTTCCAAAACCTGATTTCTTTGTAGGCTTTAGTAAAATTCTCCATATTTTCATAATTTTCTCATGCAATCTAGATGGAAAGTGGATACAGAAAAAAACAAAAATCCAGCCTAAAACTTTCCTAATAATAAACAAAATGTTCTGGCTAGTTTTCTATCCTTTGGGCATTCTGTCCACATATAGTATTGTGAACCGCTTTTTGTTTGTTGGGATTTTTGGAAAGGGAGTATGACACTAATCATTCAAAATCTCTGTAACTTAAAAATGCCTTTACTACGGATTCTCCCATCTCAGCCCCTGCCAAGGGCACACCTACTATCCTGTGCTCTTTGTCAACATCTATCAAAAGCTGACATTAGGCATTTTAGCATTTGTGATAGAAACATATGGGTTTGCAAAGATTCTGTTTTACTGAAGTCATTAAGTGAATTATTATTCCTTAAATTCAGAAACCTTTCATTTAAATGGAGGAGAAAGTATGAAGGAAGATAGGAAGAAGGAACTGAGGGAATGAAGGAGGGGAGATTGAAATAGATCATATGCAGAGTCTTGTTTATGGTTTTGTAACCTGACATTTGTGCTGATTTGTAATAAGCTGTCAGCACGCTGGTAATTTACTTACTGTTTTACTAGTAACATTTACTAGTAAAGGAGAGAGCTTAACAAGCTTTTCTAACAATGCGTGTTTTCCTGAAGTTGAGCGAAGAATTTTCAGATGTTAATACACTTATAAAGGTCCAGTCTCTCACATGATGGAATACCTGCAGTTGGGTGTAGAACTCCCTGCGTGTGCATTTTCACTTTTTATCTATGCCTTTGATCAGGTTTTATTTTGTTATGCTTCTTATACAGTGATTTTATTTTCAAAGCAAACAAGACAACAGTTTGTTAAGGTTTTCTGTGCCAGAAGGCAAACATACCATTTGATCCAAGATAATCCAGAGAGTTTATGCTGCAGTATTTACTTTTACTTTGTTTGAAACATTAAATTTGTGCGAAACATCACAGCATTTTACTTAAAGTCTACCTCCCCCGTCACAAAAAAAAAGCCTTTTTCACAGTGACCAGTATGTTATCATCTTACTTCAGGCAAAAAGGAAAATGTAGTTTTTCTGTATCTATTTTGGCATTTAATTTGATCAATTAAATTAATTGATAAATCTAGTGATCTACACCTGGTTGGAGGCATCTAAAACAAATCTGAGTTTTTAAAAAGAATATCAGTGAAAAGTTCTGCAAAGAAGAAAAGTTGTAATACCTAAAGAGGAAGATAAACCAGGGTCAGTCACAATAAACATCTTTGCAGGCTGGAAGCAGCATAACAGCTTGAACATATTCTCAGTAGCAGGTGTTTCAAGAAGAGGTGACATTTATTTGGGAGCCTGTGACTCAAGAAAATGATGTTGTTAGGAACAATGAACAAAAATGACTTTTTGGAAAGTATGAGTTTATTAATATTGCAGATGAAGATGATAAAAGCATGTAGCTATCAGTTTGCACTTGCTTTTCTACATTATGCACAATATTACAGGTTCAAAGTTAAGCCCTAAGTTGTCATTTCCTAATGGATTAACTCAACAAAAACTTGTGGGTCTTCACCATTCAAAGAAAATTTAAAAACAAACAGATATCATTGAGTGGGAAGAGAACTGCCTATAAAGGAATGTAAAATGCAGCTAATGAAAAGCAATTAATCTTACCCTGGCCATTCTGCTGGCTGACTTCTCTGCAGGTGCATAAGAAAATGCCTGTCAGGACTCTGTCCCTGGCTGCTTAATGGATCTGAAATGATACAGTCTTACTAAAGGGGACATGTCCATTCAAAAACAAGTGGAAACTTCTTTTCATGGTGAAACTGCATTACATAGTGACAAAACTTCCAAACTATAATTATTTTAATACTATCATTGCAATCTAAGTGAGTTTTCATCTTCCAATCAGATTTTTTTCTCTTACAGAGAGTGACACACAGGGTACTGGAAGTTTAGTAAGTAAACCAGAAAGAATCTATTATTTGTATGATATTTTACAGCCTGGAAGATGCAGAGCTAAAACGAATACAGAAAAACCTTTATATCTGTGATAGAAGTATGGGGAATGAAATTTTCTTCTCTAGATAACGCAAAAGGAGGTTCAGATGGCACTCTGAAAGATGCTGCCAATTACACTGACTTTTAAATATCATTTATAAATGAAAGTTTGACCTTCACATGTTTGCAATATTAATTCAGCTTTTCCCAGGGGGAGTAAGAGGAGATCAAATGCATGAAGAGGAATAGATAACGTTCTTATGATGCTTAATTTCATAGTGAGGTAGAAAGCATTTTTTTTTTTAGCAGTGTGAGGGACTGGTCATTATAGCAAATTATGAGAGAAATCAGAGGATTTTTGGTGCTGTCAAGTCAGTTTGGTTCCTTTCAGAAAGAAGTGGTTTATCCAAGCACCTATTAGAAGATTCAATGACAAAATAAATCGATCATGTAATATAGTTTATGCTATGCAAGAGGCAAATTNCTTCTATACTTGAACATCATATTTTTTTAGACTGTTCTTTAAGAAACATTATTCATGTGTTTCTTCCACAGTATTCTGTCACACCTAAAAAGTTTTTAATAAATTATAGCTGTATATAAATATTTATAAATAAAAGCTGTAATTCAGAATAATTAATTGTAACTTTTATTATGAATGGCCAATAGAAATCGTAGAATCGTGGAATCATAGAATGGCTTGGATTGGAAGGGGCCTTATAGGTCATATAATTACAACTCCTTTGCCACGGGCAGGGATGTATTTTACTAGATCGTGTTGCTGAGCACTCAATCCAAGGGTGAGAACAGATCCAA
>VWZV01004698.1:58754-74364 GCA_013397155.1 Irena cyanogastra
CATTATAGCAAATTATGAGAGAAATCAGAGGATTTTTGGTGCTGTCAAGTCAGTTTGGTTCCTTTCAGAAAGAAGTGGTTTATCCAAGCACCTATTAGAAGATTCAATGACAAAATAAATCGATCATGTAATATAGTTTATGCTATGCAAGAGGCAAATTAAATTACCTGATGTTCTCTCCTAGATGTAGTATTTGAGGGCCTGTTAATGAGAGACATAGAAAGATTTAAAAGTTCAGAAGAGTAATTAATCACCTGCAGGTGATAAACAGGCATAAAGATCACTACCATTTTAGTTACTCTAAAAGTAGTTTGACAGTTTTCCCTGATTTTCCATTATAGAAATAAAAAATTGGATAAAAGATTGTGCAGCCTTGATTTCAAAAGAAATGACATTTTAAAATGAGAAGTAATTAATAACTTCTGAATGAAGCTACAAGTGAGGTTCATAAAACTGGCTGGTAGGTTTCTCTTCTATAAATTTCTGCACTGTTTCACATGGGTAGATAGTAATGATTCAGTGCATTCAAAAATGTGCAGAATTTCAGTTAACATACTTATTCCTGATTTTTTACTCCATCAAGCTTTTCTTCTATACTTGAACATCATATTTTTTTAGACTGTTCTTTAAGAAACATTATTCATGTGTTTCTTCCACAGTATTCTGTCACACCTACGAAGTTTTTAATAAATTATAGCTGTATATAAATATTTATAAATAAAAGCTGTAATTCAGAATAATTAATTGTAACTTTTATTATGAATGGCCAATAGAAATCGTAGAATCGTGGAATCATAGAATGGCTTGGATTGGAAGGGGCCTTATAGGTCATATAATTACAACTCCTTTGCCACAGGCAGGGATGTATTTTACTAGATCATGTTGCTGAGCACTCAATCCAAGGGTGAGAACAGATCCAAATAGAGAGTATAGGCAGCATTAGTAACAGAGTCAATTAGCAAAGGCGAGGGGAGAGATGGAATCCTGACTCCTCAGTCTCTTCAGATGGTAGAAAAATCTTGGTTCTGCTGTTGTTAAATTTCCCGTTTGGGGACTTCTTTGTAAATTGTAGTGGTTTAAAATATCAAATTATAAGATGGTTTGCAATAAATTTAGGTTAATTCAATTTTCATTTTTAGGAACTGGAATAAGGAATGCCTCTAACTGATACTCTATTGGCTGAAAAAAACCTCAACTAATAGAGCTAACATAAGATAAAAGCAGTTTTTTCTGCTGGCAAAGCCCATTCAGTTGCCACAGATTATGCCAGAAAAGTGGCACTGTATGGGTAGCAGAGTATTCTATGAATATTTATGTTTTTGCCAACTGCTATATATATTTAATGTATACATATTTATTTGTTTTGTATCTTCATTCAAATTCATAAAATATTTCAAATTTTTAAGTTAAATTGGATAAAGACACTGGCAGTGTTGACTCTGGTACCAACCAAGGAAGACTGCCACTAGTAATTGGCTCCAGTTATCCACACGCACTGTTTTTCCTCTAGCTGTTGTTCTCACCAATTAGCTGTATCAGAACTATTACATTGTTCAGACACAAGTTGTCCTTGTTAAATCATGCTCATGTGCACAATTGTTCACATACTGGATTTTCTCTTCTCATGTACCTTATAATTTCTGTATACCTCTGGCTTCATGGAGGATTTATTTCATAGTCTTTCCAGGAATGGGGCTGAAGCTGTCCAGTCTGCAGCTCCCTGGATCCTCTTTTTTGACTTTGTTGAAGATAGACATGACATCTAGAAGCAGTCATCAGGAACCTCCTCTGATTGCCATGCCCTTTCAAAGATGAGAGTGATCTTGCAATTGACATTGATCAGCTTCATCTACACCCTCAGATATATCCCATTGGATCCTATGCACTTCTTTATGTGAAATTTCTTCAAATAATTTCTAGCTTTTTCTTTCTCCACTGTGACTAAATGCTTTAGTCTCACAAATTCTGTTTCTAGTCCTAAGGACCCCAGGCCCAAACTTACCAGTAAAAATACGGGAAAAATTCCACACTGAATGCATCAGGCTTTTCTTATATTTTGTTGCTGAGTGTCTGACTCCAGTGAGCAGTGGGACTACATTTTCCTTATCTTTTCCATTTGCTTACAGTGTATCATAGAAACCCTCACTGTCCTTCACATCCTATGTGAGTTAAAACTGTGAGATTTGTCTTTCCTTACTCCAACTCTATATACTCAGGAACTGTCTCTGAATTACTCCTTGGTAGCTCGTCCCTCCTTCTACCTTCTGCATACATTCTTTTTGTATTTGAGCTCAGTCAGGTGCTCTTTGTTCATCAGTGCTGGCCTTCTGCCATGACTGTAACTCTCTGCAAGTTGAAACAGACTGTTCTCGTGCATCAGGAGGTCAGTTTGACTATCAAGAAGTTCTCCTGGGCCTCTTTGCCCTTCAGAGCAGTCTTCTACAGATTCTGCCAAGCAGATTCTTAATAAGCCAATATCTGTTCTCCTCAATTCCAGGGCTATAATCAGTCTTGATCACTTCTGTCAGGGTTTTAAGTTTCACAGTCTTGAAGTATCTTCTGCCAACACTGAATTCAGCCTTCACAGGTCTGACTGCTCTTTCTAATTCATAGTAGCCATCAGGGAACAGTTGGCTCATTGGTTCCCTGTTTCATCAACATACTCCAGAAATATGAATCACATTACCATGTTGCCCTTTCAAACATTAGCAGTGTAAAGTCCCCAATTAGTTCCAGTGCCAATAATTAGGAGCCTTCCTCCAGTTGTAATGAGGTTTTCCTACTTCCTTCTCAATCCATAACAGCTGCCATAATGTTTGCTGTTTCCATCTGCTTGTTGATCCTCAGCTGACTCTTGTTTGCACACATTCAAACCCATCCTTTGCCTAGAGTGTAACCTTTCCATACTATATTCTCTATCTTTCTTAAAGAGCCTGAATCAAACTACAGAAATCTCCATGCATAGAACTATAGAATTATTTTGTTTGGGAAAGACCTTTGAGATCATTAAGTCCAATTGTTAACCCAGTACTCTGACATCCACCACTAAACCCTGTCCCAAAGTGCCACATTTGCACTTCTGCTATATAACTCTAGGGATGATGGCTCAACTGCTTCCCTGGATACACTTTTTTAATACTTGACAAGCCTTTCTGTAAATATTTTTTTTCCCAAAATTCAATCTAAGCCTCTCCTTGTGCAACTTAAGTCCAGGGGATGGTGCTGTTCCATCATCTCTTTTTAATTTCAGTAAGATAATAACTCGGCAACAGTGCACAGGCGTCTAAGTTCTTGTTGTTTCCCAAGGTTCATGGCTTTGCATATAGTCATATGTGATAGTCCCTTAGGCATGAAGCTTCAAAAACAGGAGCAGGAGAACTTTCTGTGTTATGCTAAGCCCTGGGGAGTACCTTCTTTTGTCTCTGTGTCTCTTGGGTTACCTTTACCATCCTCAAGTGAATCTAATCTAAAGCCCTCCTCAATGGATTAACAAGTCTGTTGGAAAAAAAAGAAACAAACAAACAATCAAACAAACAAAAAAAAAAAGTCTTGAGCCACTTTGCATCTTCCTCATGCCTTTCATGCCTTTTTGTTCCTAGAAGTCCTTACTTTTCAGAAATTATTCCACATTCCTAAAATATGATCTCCTGCTTCAGCACCAGTCATGCAACCAGGGTTATCCTGCAGTGCACTTTTAACTAAGCTTTTCCCCTTCAGAAGCAAGACCAAGAACACTGCCTGCATTCTCATGCCCATCCTTATCCCCCCAAAGGCCTTGATATCATTCATGATACTAAAGGTCTCCCCAATAGCATCATTTGTCTCTGTATGGATGAGCAACAAGGGAAAATAGCTTGCAGACTGAATGAGCCTCAGCAGTTTCTCTGCAATTTTAGAACCAAGCCACTAGTGAGCAGCAAATATGCCAAGACAACAAATCAGTTGTGTTTCTATCCCCTGCAGATGTTACTCACTAACAGCTGGCAGCCACTGCTTATATTTGGGGCCAATTGATTACACAAAAATGTTATTGCTACGTATAGATATAGGTATGCACTGTTTGCTGTAGTAGTGACATTTTTGGTGAAGAGAATAGGAGATCAGGAGTCACAGCCCACTATTTAGAACTTAGAGCTTTCAGCTTTCAGAGCTTTTTTCCTTCTTTTTTTTTTACTTGAATGTGTTACCTTCTTCTATATTTCTAAGGAGACAAAACACTCAAGAAGTAGTGTTGAGCTGTGGGAGCTGTATCTTGTTCTCTGAGTTAATTGGCTGCTGTTGGACAGCTGCTCTGTAGCTCTCTCCTCCTAGTGAGCTGAATTGATTGCTGTGTCTTCTAGTAGGTAGGCACAAGACAAGTTTCCGCTTCACAGAAAACACTACAATAATTTGACTCTTTTACTGAAAGTCCCTGCAGAGATACTAGGAAATGAAAGAACTTAGAGGAAGAATTATCCTCTCATCCTGCCTTGAATCAAACCCTCAGGTCTGGGAAGTAGGTTGGAAGCAGCATGAGGACTGTTTTATCCTTAGACATATGCTGCATCTGTTCAGTGAGGGGAACAACTTTTACGTGTTCTTTTAATTCTTCCAATAGGGATTTAACTATTGTTGGAGGCACCATATTGCAATCTTGTCCAGTAAAGGTGTCCCAACTGGAATAAATATTCCTTACCCTTATTTTGCTATAGGCCTATTCTTTCTTGCATTGGATTGGAAGATTTCTGATACAGCTTCAGCCAAAGGCCAATTATTTTCCAGTTCAACGTTACTTAAATTTCTGGGCAAAGCTTTAATACAGTCTATAGCTGCTTCTGTTCGTATTCTTGAACATCCTTACATAGTTCTTGATTTTCAATAATTCCTGAAACTATCCAAAGAAATGAAATTTAATTAATATCTTGAATGGGGACAAGGGGATCCTTTCACTCTCTCTCTTTCTCTCCCTCATCCCACTTCAGCCTCCACCCAACCTCTTTCTCCTGTCCACCCTCTGTCACACATTATAGCGGAATTAATCAATCACACGTCAAAAACAGCCTCCATAGAAGTGCATAACATGAGCAAGAAATCTAATATTTATATTTTTAATAAATTTCAAATATTATGATATTTGAAATTTTCAGAATAAAAAAAAGTCCAGGTTTTTTCTCCTACTCAAAAAAATCCCGCAAAAAGAGAAAGTATTTAAAAAATAGGGAACAGCTTTCACATGAGATCATAACACTTGAAAAAAATAAATGTTAAGCTGAACCAATAATGACTAATCTAACCTAGGAAATTCTATGTTGATTAATCTAGATTTAAGAAACCCAACAAAACAAAAAGGAAACAAACAGACAAAAACCAAAAAATAAAACAAACCCCCACATTTTGGAGAAAAAAACTCTAGATTCTTTTAATATCTTTTTAATTCAGTGCACTTAAAACTTACTTTTAGTAGATAGTGATATATATCTAGATCGGAGAGATTTGCTACTCAGAAACGTAGAAATTGAAGTACTTGGCTGAACTGGTCCTCTGTAAAAAGTCTGAACAGGAAAGAAAAGATCAGATACATAACCTCTGTAAATCAAAATACCTCAGCTTTGTCCATGGAATTTTGCTGCTGCATCCAAGGTAACAATCAGAAATAGTACTTGTCTGGAATAAATACACAGTAAAACAAACTCTGCTATTTTGCCTAGTAGTTAAAATACCTTAATGCAAGCATTACTAAAATGAACCAGTGTGGCAAATTCAGCAATGATCAGATTTTGTTTCACTTCTTACTAAGTGCAGGGAACTCTGGCCACTTTTTATATAGGCTTTCCTATCAATGAGGCTTGTTCGTATGTTCTTAGAGATGCTTTGGAAAACAATTCCGACACATGTCCATAACAATAAACTTTGTCTTTATTATTTTATAAGCAATATATGTTGCCTATTCTAGACATTCAGGCAATGGTAATCCTGAATAAATTCCTAGAATGTGTTGTGCTAGAGAGTGAAGATTATAGATTTCTATTTACTTTTCGTAAATGAATCAATAAAACAGGGATGGCTGTTTAGATCAGGTGAATGGATGGCAGATGAAATCCTGCCACCCTGTAAATACTGTAATTACCTATATATCTACATATTCCCTGCAATAGTTCTTAAAATGAGAAAATGGGAATAGAATAACATCCTTGATATTTCTGTCAAACAGATATAAGGAGCAACAATCAACACAGAAATTATCCAAATACAGAATTAGAGCACTAACAAATTTATGTCAAGAAGTCCCAGAATTATTCCTCTGTGTCAAAATTCTGTGTTAGTGCTTTACTCCTTATTAGTTTGAATTAGAAAAAGACAGCAAAAACATAAAGTAGAAATATGCAATTTTAATGTCTATAACAAAATGTGTGGTGACATGAAATGTACATGCAGAATTTAGCTTTGATGCTGTATTTACTGATTCTGGAATATTGGTATCAGTGGGAGTTTTGCTGCAGACAGACAGCTGTATGCAGCGCGTTGTATTAGTTTGATAGCAGAAGCAGACAAATACTATTTAACCACAGGAGGTTTTGCTTGTTAGCTGAGATGGAACAGCAAAACAACAGCTAAAAGAGGTAGATTAATTAAGTCTACCAGTATATTTCAAAAATAATCTGTTCATCACTTTTCTGTCATTTTAAATTTTGTAAAACCTAGTTTCCACTAACAGGTTATTTTTTTGTGGTGCTGTAGTTATTTCCCATCTTCCTGCTCCCTGACCCAGCCCTCATTTCAATAAATATTAAAATAAATAAATAAATAGGCTGACTATTGACACAAATAGGGAGAGAACATCTACCTTGTGGTCTATTCTTCTGGTAACTAGCCTAGATGAAAGTATAATTCAATAATTCTTGTGAATATAATAAAGTCCTTGTTATTATTTTCTAATAAGCAATGAAAAATACACGATAAAAATTGCACCTACGTTCTATAATGTTATAAAAAGTTAGAAGCTGCAAGGATTTTCCAGAGAATTTTACCTTAGTTAAAAGCTGAAAAATTGATCCAGATTAGGTGTTGCATTATTTTGCAGAATCACAGAATCATTTAGGCAGGAAAAGATCTCCGAGATCATCGAGTCCAGGCTTTAACTGATCACCACGTTGTCAACCAGACTGTAGCACTAGGTGCTACACCCAGTCATTTCAAAAACACCTCCAGGGATGGTGACTTTACCACCTCCCTGGGCATTCCATTGCAATGTTTAACAACCCTTTCTATGAAGGAAATTTCTCTTGATGTCCAGCCTGAACCTCCCTTGGTGCAGCTTGAGGCCATTTTCTCTTTTGTCCTGTCACTAGCTGCCTGGGACAAAAGGCTGGCCCCCACCTCCTTTCAGGCAGGTGTAGAGTTAAAAGGTCAGCCCTGAGGCACCTCTTCACCAGGCTAAACATGCTCAGCTCCCCCAGCTGCTCTTCATAAGACTCACTTTCTAGACCCTTCATCAGCTTCACTTCTCTGGACCCATCCTAATGCCTCAATGTCTTTCTTGAAGTGAGGGGGCCAGAACTGGACATCCTCATACACTAGAATTAAATAAATAAATAAATTAAGGAAGGAAAGTATTCAACAAATTATCTGCAATCTACAGCATGAATTAGTAACAATCAATTCAAAGTTGTCCTGGCACTGGGTTGAGAAGTAAATTAATAATTTGCTTGCACAAAGCTCTTAGAAGACAGACCAAGTTGCCTTTTTCACTTTGGAGTTTACTTACCTCTGTAGTGTTAAACTGCCAGACTTTAATTTCCCCATACTCAGCTCCATTATACAAGGATGAAGAATTAGTGGACCTGACAGTAAGTAGCTGTTGACCTTTTCCTTTCCTTGGAATCCCAACTCTAGAGACCAAGCCAATGAAAATTCTCCTATTATTTCTTTCTCTGCCTGTCTCAAGACAGCACTCTATTTTTCAGAAAGTTTGAAGTATTCCGAAGAATTGCTTCTCAAGAAAAAAGATAAAGACAGATATCAGAAAACCACCAGATGTAGACCCTTGGAAGTGTCCCTATGGTGAAAAGTCTTCTGGTAGAAAAGATTGGACCGCATCCAAAATAAGCCAACTGCTGAAAAATATGAATAGTAACTGACAGAGGAAGAGAGCTTGACCAGGGTAGATCTAGGTTACAGTAATTCACTGCCAAGAGCTGAGCCTCACAACTGAAATGTCAAGTATTGCAGATAGTGCTGTTATGGGAAATTGTAATAAACTTTTTAAGAAGACATATGGAAATGAAACAAATGTTAATAGATTCATCTAGCTCAGGGGAAGTCGTGCTTCTTGTTTGTTTTATCACTCCGTCCGCCTTTCTTGCAGCTTTCCTCCTCTCACAGTTTCTGCCTCCAGGCCACTGAGTCTATAAACAGGAACAAGGTCATCAGTAAAATACAATTTAGCTCTTCTGAGAGCCTGATAATTAGTGTTTACATTATTGAAATAGAACAGGCTGAATTCATTGTTGGCAGTGTATATTCTGCGTTGTCTACAACAAAATCAGCTTCACCTGTCACCTTGCTGAAAATCCATCATCCTGGATGAGTAAATACTAGTACTCCTGCACTGTAATTAGCTAAAAGAAATTCGTGACTCCTGGTTCAAGCAAACAAACAAAAAAAAGGCAAACCAAAACACAACGCAACTAGCCTCATCATGCCTTTCTTTGCTGTCTTCACTGACTGACAGAAGCTGTTATGGGATGTAATCCCCCATTTCCCATCCCCTTTGCACAGCACCAGATGGTATGGGGGGATGTATGCCTGTGACACTAATTGACAAATGATCTCTTTATCTAACTCAGAAGCTTTCTCATTTTTTTTCTCTGTCCTATTGAGGAGAAGGAGTTACAGAGTGACTGGGTGGGCAATCAGATCACATAACATTGTGTTGTTATATATGCAATATACATGCTCTTATACACATTACTAGGCTTAATTGACAAAGTTTCCATCCCAAAATTATATACAAAAGTGCCCAAAAAATTGTATGATGAATTCTGGAGACTGTGCTGAGAAATAGTTTTAGGACAGAGAGTGTGCAAAGAGGAGACAGGAGAAGGAAAAACAGAGATAAATCCGGTAAAAAAAGAGGAGTAGGCTCCACCACAGCACAAAATCACCAAGACAAAAGCCAAAACATGGGACGTGAGGGAGCATGTTTGCTAAAGCAAGGTAAAACAAGAAAGTTTCCCTTCCTTTTTGATTCTTCCTTTAGTAGCTATACTTTAAGGTCATCTGAACTTACTGTCATGAATTCCAGCTTCTAATAAAAACAATCTGCAAAAATCACTATTTTTGGCTAGCCACTAACTCACTATTTTCGGCCTAAAGAGGAAAATTCACACAATATCCTCAGAAGTATTACTGTTTGATATTCTTGCTTTCCCACACAATTAATACAAAGATTGATGCTTAGAAAGTATTTGCAGAGTTCTTGATGTCTTAAGCTTTCTTTTTCCCTCAGCAACTGAATTAGAATGAGGCCAGGGCCTTCACTTCATGAATTTGATTTCGTATTATTCTCCACGCTGCATTCCTTTTCCTAATAAGAAATTTTCTTTACATAATTTTCTTCCATAAAAGAGACATTGTTATCACTAGCATTTCTGTTGAATCAGACAAGGGCCCATATATAATAAGGACTTAACTTGCTTTCCATATTGTGTCTCCTTACCTTATCACTTGCTGTCTTAAAATGTGCCAGCCTCATCTTTACAAATAAGAATTAAAGTGGGAAACCAACTAAGGTCTTTTTCTGGAAGCTAAATCAGCATTTAGAGAAATTAGTAGAGAAGCTTCCAACTCTAAGTGTAGCTATTCTGAAGTGGAATAAAGAAAACTACTCCCAGGCCTTTATTTATATCTTTACTATATCCAGTTGCACAAAGCAAGAGTTCTGGGTCACCTTTTTATCAGTTTCAATAATGTGTTTCACATTGAAAAACAAACCAAAAACAGGAAAGATGACTGTAAGTAACTAGAATTTTTGTTTTCATTTGTTTATTTCATATATACTTTTGCTCACTTGGAGAACCTTATTAGGACTGAGGTAGGCACATAATTTAAAGTCCATGCTGTACTTCAAGTTGAAACAACACTGAACACTTACATTTTCTCTGTATCAATTTCCCTAGGAACTTGAACTGAGAAGTTTTTCAGAGTGCCCTCATTGAACTGCAATTGAAATTTCCTTTTTAGTGTCTCTTTTCCCGCTCCCTTCCCCCTATCTACCAGTCACAGGGATCTGCTTTGCTTTTACTAGGAAAAAAACTGTGCATTTTAACCCCAGAAGCTTTGCTCTTCCTGAGTGAAATAACAAAAAGCAAATTCTTTCTCTTTTCCTGTTGAAAGCACTGTTTGGTGCTAACACCTTGAAGATTATAATTAATGTTGAAAAATTGTCTTCCAGACTTAAAATAAATAAGATAAACCTAGCATTTTAACGTATAGGGCCAGAAATATTTTAACAAAATATCTTTGTAGCACTAGAAACTCATGCGTACTTGGAAAAGATAAACCTAAGACCTGAGAAAACAGATATGTCAAAAGAACATTACGTGTGTGGGTAGAAAATATTCACAGCTAGCCTGATGAAATCCCAATCAAAGCACTTAGTCGACAGTCTATACTAGTTGGAAAGACACATTACAGAAATATCACACATCCCTAGTTAAAAGTGATAAAATGTATTCAATTCCAGCACATCTATTAAAATATCGAGCCCTCAGTACCCCTCCTGTACAGCTACAGCAGGAACACTTCTCCAAGGCTGCTGTCTGCATGTGGTGGATGCTTCTAGAAACCCCAGTCGGTATTGCCTGACTCTAACCACTGCAAGCATCTTCAGTAGTTCAGTTTGGTAACCTCCAAACAACATCCTGTTTCTACTTCAGATTCACTTTTGGTTTATTTTGTATTCATTGGCTTTTATTTGTCTCCTGTGACCTCAGCACTACTTTTTGTGAATATTCATTCCTGAGGGAGAGCTTTTTCCAGGGGACACAAAATCTCCAATGGTGTGATGGTTTTGAGAAACTACATCATCTGGATAGCCTGTGCCAGAACAAATCTGGTAAATTATTTTATTATTTACTGAAGAAAGGAAAATTTTTAAAGAAATTGAATCTTATGCTGCCATACTTATGACTTTTGTTTGCCCTTAGGTTTCCTTATTAGGCTAAACCTAAAGGCATGATGTGGCCAAGGATTTGTCTAATGATAACATCCTCTCTGTGGTGAGGTATCAAAAACAGATGAAACATTTCCTGGCTACCTTATATTTCAACCCTCTGGTGATGTGAAAGAACACTGGGATTTCTTGCTGGAGATGTTAGAAAATTAAGATGAATCCTGACATTATAAGAAAAAAGAGAACTATAAGGAAAGATTCTGCCAAAGAATCAATACTGAAATACTCATCTAGGAAGAGATGGTATTTTTCTAATGCAATGGACTTTTTTTCAAAAGCTAAAGTGTACTCCTGATCATGTGCATTTGGAGGCAGCAATAAATGCTCAAATAACAATGTTTTTAAAAGAATAGACCTATATGAGAAACATTCATGTCCTTTCAAGCCCTAAAACTGTTAGAATATCTATGAAACTTCGTGCACTAAGAAAGAAGAAGACAGGCATCTTTTAAAATGTGATTTTTACATAGTGAGAGTCTTTCCCAAAAAAATGATTTTCATGTGCATGTCTGTCTTGTGATGCTGGTGCTCAAAGAATTTGCATTGTACAGGAAAGAGGGCAATTAATGTAATAAAACTAAGGTTCTAGTCAAATACCATCATTCTTGAGCTTTATGAGGAATTAAAATCAGAACCTTACTGTTTTACATTCTCTTCTGAAGGTTATTTATTTCTAACCCAAGCTGTACACCAAGACCATAACACTAATAGGTGGCATGTTGTTACACATTCAGCAATGCTTTTGTAGTACAAATAAGGCTAGGACTTGCTGACATTTAGAGAAGAAACACTAGTGAGACCTATTGGGACAGACAGGAACTCTAAATAATAATTACTCAAATGCATGACACACTTCTCAGTCTGGACAAAAGATTTGGAAAAACGACCTTTAGCAACACCTTATTAGTAATCTGCTAGTCAGACTCCTCTTGTCCTCAGTTACTGAACTGGAAGCAGTAAATAGTGATCTGTATTCAGAGCAGGTGAGATATATTCTCAAGAAGGAAGAAATTATCTCAGAAATAAAGCTAACATTTATTACTTCTATGTATTTTAGGTGTCAAAAAAGACAGAATCCACTGCATTTTATTAAAATGCAGAATCACAGGATCAATTAGGTCCGAGTGCTATGTCCAGTCTTTCATTAAACACCTCCAGGGACATGACTCCACCACCTCCCTGGGCAGTCCACTCCAATATAGAATCACCTTTTCTGTGAAGAAATAATTTCTAATATCCAACCTCAACCTTCCTTGGTGCATCTTAAGAGTACATCTTTTCCCTAGTTACCTGGGAGAAGAGTCCAACCCCCACCTGCGCACGACTTCCTTTCAAGGAGTTGTGCAAAGCTGTAAGGTCTCCCCTGAGCCTCTTTTTCACTAAGATAAACATTTCCTATCTTCAACACACTTACTGCTGCAAACACATGAAGGTTCCTGAATCACTTGCAAACAATGATAGAAATGAGTGCTTAAAGAGTTCTGTCTGTCTTGATGTTCACATTTGAGAACAAATCATGTCAACATCAAAACCTTCCTAGAATGAATTTGGGTAGATACTTCCTTCCCTAGCTATTGTTACAACAGGCAGTGCCAAGGAAAAGCTATTTCGATGTGTTCTTACTTCTCATTCTCCCTCTCAACTTCTACCATTTGGGTTCTCATTGCAGTTCAACTGCCAAGTTTTGTCTCCTGCTTTTAAAAAGTCTTTGAACATTGTTGTTATTCCGTGGTAATAGGGTGTTAATTATTCAAATGCAGCTACTCTGGTGCCATAGTCACTGGGTATAGATTGCTTCAAGGACTCTTTGGATGCATATGCCTTTATCGAGTTAATGTCACCATTAGTTCTGAATGCCTCTTTAAGTGTCTTCTTGTGCTCTGTTCAGCGTATTACAGATTCTTATTGTTGTCTTCTTTTGGGCAATTTTACTTTAATGCTTTGTTTGTTTGCAGTCTCCCTGATTTGTACAGGAGCCTTTGCCTCAATTTTCCTTCAAAGTGGATTTCAGTTGTGTTATTAGGTGAAGTAAAAAGTGGTTTTCCATCACTTCAGACAGTTTTATACTTGCTTAATGAGGTTAGAGTTTCTGTTTCGGGGGATGTGACTTGCCTTATTTAGTGGGGCTTTAGTCATGCACCGTATTCAATGACTTTGTTGGCTGAATTTTTACTATTGCCTCTGTGTGTTTGGTGTTTCTTGCAATATTATTCATTTATGACCAACTGCAACAGTATGATTTCATGGTTGATGTTTGCAGAAAATTTTGTGTATCAAAAACTTCTTAAAAGCTGATGTTCTTTATTTTTTGCATAGTACTAGGCTACAGAATTCACCAAGTCCTCCATACACAAAATTTGCTTTGATGTAGATTACCTGCACATGCATGAGTAAATTTAATTTTATGGAAATAGTATGCCTGACTAGAAAGATCTTGTTTCTCCTATTACAACCTAACAACCTGTTGGGAATCACTTTGTAGGTTTTGGTGCCCTCTTAACAAATTTGGATCCATTATTTAAGACTGTGCTTTAGATCTCTGGGTTTGTTGATCCTTGAGCTGAGTGAGTTGAGATATTGTAACTCCATCCTTCAAAAAAGAAAATATAACAATTTCAGCAACTGACTACTAAATTTTCCTTCTGGATGCATTAATGAATGGAAGATTAAATTTAGAAGGATAGTAAAAAAAAACCCAACAAATTACTATTAGCAGCCCCATTTCGGACATTTAAACTATTAGAATTTTGGAAAATTAAGTTTTCATGGAGTCCAACACATTACAGAGGAAAATGGCCTAGTTTCACTGTGTGGCTTCCTAAAGAAGAAGGTTTGATTCATATCCACAGGGTGGATGCTTCTGACATGGTCACCATCATTCTTCTTCCACAAAGTTAAACCAGATCAGGCTCCTCTGTGACAATGGGATTTTGGTGGTCTAAAAGCTGTTTATTTTTTATCTGTTTTATCTTAGCCCAGCTAAATGTACTAGTCTTCCAAAGGTAAAAATGCAGTGAGGATAAAGTAAGATAGTTTTACTTTGAGGATAACTTCAAGTACTACTCCAGGTGATGTATCTTATCACCTAAGGTAAAAGCACAGCATTTACTGCTTTTTCTTCTTTAAAGTCATGAAGCCGTGAGACTTGATAGCTGCGGAGATAAATTGTTTCAGTTCTGAAATACTTCAGACAGAAAAGCTTCCCATAGCTACATTTTAAGGATTATTTCCAGGGAAAAAGGAATTTGTCTTGGTTTATGTTTCTTCATGGCTTATAAACAAGTCTGAAGAGTTTTGTTTGCATTAAAGGGATGATTAGTGGACTCCCCAGTATCAGAGACTGACTTAAAAAAAAATAGAATGTTTAAGAAAAAGACTGTAATTTTAATTTTCAATTCCCTGTTGCAAGTCTTTGGATGTAATAGGGTTATATTTTAAAGTCTTTCTCTATGACTGTCAAAACAAAAAACTCCCTGAGGAAAGTAAAGGTTGCAAACACGGGATCACTGCTATGGGGCTTCCAAGTGGGTAGCTCAACAGCTTTTCTCATTGATGGGAAAATTGCATTGTGGGAAGTATTGCTTGAAATAAGCTTTGGAACCCGCATCTGAAACACAAAACAGATTTTACCTGCTCAGATTCAAGTTTCAATATTAGATGTCTAAAAGGCAGGACGTGACATCTTTATTGCTCTGCTAGTTGTTTACTCAGGTGAGAGTAAAAATCCATTTCTAGGAGATAGCTCATCTCATGTCAAAAAAACATTGTTTAGGATAGGTCAGAAGAATCACTCTTCACCTGGTTTTGTCTATTGGCTAATAGGGAAAATTAGATTTATTTTCACCCCTAAAAAAATCCACAATAATCGTATCATTTTAATTAATACTATGTGATTAGTCCTGTGATTAGAGATCCTAGACGAACTTGTTTACTATCTTGGTAACAAATCTGTGAACCACACCTCCAAGAGAGAAATTATGAGGTGTATTAATGTGTGTATTTGGGAATAAACTACTTCATGTTTAAGTAACCTTTACTAATTGTCAAAACAAGAAAGTGCAATTGTTATGAAGATTGATCACTGCTCAATTTGTATGAGTATCATTTATGTTCTTAGGCACTCAGACTTACAAAATTCTAATGCTCTGGAATCAAATACTGTAACTGAAAANTGCTCTGGAATCAAATACTGTAACTGAAAATAATTATTTCTGCATCAGAAGGCACTAGATGTTAAACTGCCTTGCAGTCTTTGAAAGACTAGTTGAGGTTAGACTGCTTTTTGAATTTTCAGCATTTTATTCTTTAAAAATTTTATTCTTTAAAAATGACACTTTAGCTACTGTTGGAAGGCACTTGTTCACTTCTAGTAATCAGAATAAACTCAGAATTTCAACA
>VWZV01004699.1:0-11647 GCA_013397155.1 Irena cyanogastra
TGTCCTGTGTCCCTCCTTATCCACTTCCTGTGTCCCTGTTTATCCACGTCCTGTGTCCCTCCTTATCCCTGTCCTGTGTCCCTGTTTATCCCTGTCCTGTGTCCCTGTTTATCCATGTCCTGTGTCCCTCCTTATCCATGTCCTGTGTCCCTGTTTATCCACGTCCTGTGTCTCTCCTTATCCCTGTCCTGTGTCCCTCATTTTCTGTGTCATTTCCACGGAGCCCAGATTTCTCCCTTCTGAGTGTGACTGGATAGGGACTGGTGATGGACACAGCCATGCCGGGAAGTGGCTCATTCCAAGGGCAGTGGAATTCCATTGGAAAGGCTCCACTTTCTGCTCCGTTTTCTGGAGCATGCTGCAGCTCAAGCAGTTTCCCTCTGGCCCCAGTAAATCCCATTGGGGCTCACCCCTGGGAACTGCTCAGCCCGACCCTGGGGTTGCAGCTCCATCCCAGCCCTGTTGCAGGATGTGGACGATCCCCTCCTGGAGATGAAGACCCCGGTGCTCTTCGTCATCGGGCAGAACTCCCTGCAGTGCAACGTGGAAGCCATGGAGGATTTCCGGGAGAAGATCCGGGCGGATAACAGCATGGTGGTGGTGGGAGGAGCAGATGACAACCTCAGGTGAGGCTCTGCCAGCTGGGCTCTGCCTTCCTGGGAGTTCTGGGCAGCATCTGGGCGTGCTGGGGACATCCACCCCAAATTTGGTGCTGGAACCAGGTGGGAATTGCATGGAAATACTCCAGACTTGTCTGTGTTGGGAAGAACTGCAGGAAAAACCTGGATGGGAATGGGCTCAGTTTAGGGCTGGGCTCGATTTAGGGCTGGGTTCGATTTAGGGCTGAACCCAGCAGCACAGAGGACATTTTGGAGCATCACAGGAGTCAGGAATCTCTAGCAGTGAAAATCAGTGAAGAAACCTAAAGCTGGCACTGAGTGTGAAGGCAGAGCTCTGAAATGCCAGGTTGGCTTTGCAGAATGCTTTGGGAAGGCACAAAAAATCATTTTCCTCATCAAGTGAACAATGATGGGAGTGTGCTCGTGGAAAAGTGTGGATTTCCACCTCTCGTGGTTCTTTTTTTCCCCTAGGATAAGCAAAGCCAAAAAGAAGTTGGAAGGCCTGACCCAGAGCATGGTGGACAGGTGCATCCAGGTAAGCACAGGGATCATGAAAAGGAGAGAGTCTGTGCTGGAACGTCCCAGGTTACAGCTGGGATGGGTTGGGTTGGAGGGAATCTTCTCCCAAGGGGGTTTGGAAGGGAAGTCTGAGACCCCTGCGGGTGCCCCTTAACCAGGGAGCAGCTTCCTGAGTGTCCCACCGCGTCTGCCTGGGGGCACAGCAGCATTTTGGGAGAAGCCATTGTAGGTTTTTACCCTCCAAGTTCTAAATCAGTGATTTGTGAGCTTGCTTCACTGAGAAATCTGCCTTCTCTGTGTGAGGTTTTGGGGATTTTCTGCAGAAAATCAAACCCACAGAGCCTTACCCCTGTATCCCCTTGGGAATGCTTCATTTCCTTGCTTTGAGCTGTGGAGATGCATTGCTCAGAGCCCTGCCCAGCACTGAATCCCACTGTTTATCCCCAAATTGCCAGGATGAGATTGCAGACTTCCTGACAGGGGTGCTGACCCGGGCCGAGAGCCACTCGGGCTCCGAGCCGCGCGACCTGGACGCCGAGAGGAAGAAGAAGCCCCGTGACTGCAGCAGGAGGGATCTGTCCTTCGAGCTGCCCGAGAGGAGCAGCAGACCCGCCTCCCCTGCAGCCAAAGTGCCAGCCTCGCCCTCAGGCTCTGAGGTGGGGGCTCTTCCTGAGCTAATTCCAGCTGGGGGTGGGGAGAGAGAGGTTTTTGTGCCACCAAAACCTCCCCAATCTGTGCTGAGCATTGGGAGAGGGAGGTGAGAGGGTACCCAGGGGAGTGTGGGCTCAGGGGAGGTTTAGCTGAGGGATTTGGGGAAATGACCTCGTGGGAAGGATTGTAAGGCTTTGGAACAGGCTGGTGGAGTCACCACCCCTGCGATGTTCTGGATGTGGCACTGGGGGACAGGGTTTGGTGGTGACTCTGCTGTTGACAGTGGCTTAACAATCCCAGGATGCTCACGAAATGAGGGGGCGTGCTCATGAAGTGAGTGCTCAGGGCCAGGTCTGCCTCAGGCAGACATGGGCTGAGTGTCCCTCTGTCCCAGCAGGACCTGTCCAGCGTGTCCAGCAGCCCCACGTCCAGCCCCAAGACCAAGGTGGCCGCCCTGGCCCTGCCCAAGCCCAGCCAGGTGGGCCCCACGCAGCTGCAGAGGAGGCAGGTGCCGAGGCCGGACGCTGTCCTGACCCACAAGCAGGCACAAGGTAATCCCCTGCAGCTTCCCCACCCTTCCAGCAGCTGGAATTTTGGCTTTTCTCTCTCTGGACCTGTGTAGGTTTTTATTTTCTGAGTCCTGTGTTGAATTGCAAGCTCCCCATGGCAGCTTTCTCTGTGTCTCAGCTCCTTTCACTGCCTTGGAGGGTTGGAAATGGTGTTTCTGCAGCTTGTGGAGCCTTGCTGCTGTTGGAAGTGGGAAGGATTTTGTCTGGCTGACCAAACCCCCTGGAGCCATGCTCTGATCCTTTTGGGACACCCTGGTCTGGAGTCTCCTTCAGGGCTGCCTGGGGAGACACTGAAGGTGCTCAGGCGATGGTTGAGGCTGTTGAGTTGAGGTGGAAACTGTGGGATTTGGGGAATTCCAGAACCATCCTGTGGAAAACCTGCTGTGGAGAAGGAACCAGCTTGAGCTGTGGGGTTTTGTGTCCTGTTGGAGGCTGGTTAAAGACCTTCAGTCTGGCGGTGAGCTTGGGGAGTTCAGGGAGTGCTTTCGTGGCTGAGGATCCCTCCTGGCAAATTCCAGCAGCACCTGGGGGATGGCTCTGCATCCTCCCTTCTCTCCTTGCCGTGCTCAGGGCAGATCCGGACAGGCTGGTGGCTGTCACCTGCAGCAGTGACCCTGCACGTCCATCCTGGCTCAGGGATGGGCTCCAGGGGGAAGCTGGAGCCTGGATCTGCCTTGGTTCCTCAGCCCAGGGACTGAAGGATTGTGTTCCTGAGGGAGGCACTTCCCAGGTGACGCAGGGGAGGCAGGAGGAGCCTCTGTGGTAGAGCTGTGTCCTGGTGCCTGCTTCTGTCTGGTTCTGTCAGGAATGCTGTTGTTATTCCCAGTGCCTGCTTCTGTTGGGAATGCTGTTGTTATTCCCAGTACTTGATTCTGTTGGGAATGCTGTTGTTATTCCCAGTACCTGCTTCTGTTGGGAATGCTGTTGTTATTCCCAGTACCTGATTCTGTTGGGAACGCTGTTGTTATTCCCAGTACTTGATTCTGTTGGGAATGCTGTTGTTATTCCCAGTGCCCGCTTTTCTCGGGAATGCTGTTGTTATTCCCAGTGCCCGCTTTTCTCGGGAATGCTGTTGTTATTCCCAGTGCCTGCTTTTCTCAGGAATGCTGTTGTTATTCCCAGTGCCTGGTTCTGTTGGGAATGCTGTTGTTATTCCCAGTGCCTGGTTTTATTGGGAATGCTGTGGCGATTTGCAGTGCCTGGTTCTGTTGGGAATGCTGTTGTTACTCCCAGTGCCCGCTTTTCTCGGGAATGCCGCGGTGATTCCCAGCCGGAGCTGCTCAGGGCAGGGCTGGCTCCCATCTCCCAGCTGCTCTCAGGCCCTTGGTTCAGCTGAGCCAAGCTCAGCCAAGCCCAGCCCTGCTCTCCTCGCCGAGCCCCAGCTGGCTGGAGAGGGCTCTGCTGGGAATTCCCACCCCGGGCCGGGTGTGCTGCTGTGGCTGCATCCGTCGTGTCCGGAGCTCTGCCTGCTCCAGGGTCCCCACCCGGGGTCACAGCGCTGTCCCCAGAGCCTCTGTCCCCTGCAGAGCCGGGCTGTGATTCTGTAATTCTCTCTGATTCATTTCAGCTCAGTTTGCTGCTTTTCTGAAACAAAACATGCTGGTGAGGAAAGCTCTTCCTCCTGGCACCTCCTCATGTCTCTTTGGTGAGTATCTCCTCACTCCTCGCTGTCTCTGCCTGTCTCTCTCCTTCTCTCTGTCTCTGCTGCCTTCCTCCATCATCCTCCTCTTCCCCTGCCCTGCTCTGGGGCTGTGGCCCCGCGTGTCCCCGGCGTGTCACCTTGTCCCCTGCTTTGTGCTTCTCTGCTGTGTTTGGAGCTTGAGCCCAGGGCCCTCTTTGCCAGCAGAGATCTCAGGCTTTGCAGAGCTCCTCCTGCTCTGATGGATCAGGGATGGCTCTGGGAAAGGTTCTGATGGATCAGGGATGGCTCTGGGAAGGTTCTGATGGATCAGGGATGGCTTTGGGAAGGTTCTGATGGATCAGGGGTGGCCTTGGGAAGGTTCTGATGGATCAGGGATGGCTCTGGGAAGGTTCTGATGGCTCAGGGATGGCTCTGGGAAGGTTCTGATGGATCAGGAGTGGCTCTGGGAAGGTTCTGATGGATCAGGGATGGCTCTGGGAAGGTTCTGATGGATCAGGGACACTGTGTGCACCAGGGGACAGAGGTGACAGTCTGAGCAGCCAGAGGTGACTGAGTGTGCTGTGTTCTGAGGGATGGAGGGGGTGTCAGGCTGTCCCAGGACGTGTTTGCCACCCTCAGTGACAGTGCCCGTGTGGCTCTGGGGACAGCAGAGGGAGCAGAGTGCAGACCCAGGGCTTTGGGAGGCTGCAGTTGTCACTTGAGCTGTCGGTGTCACTTCTCCTCCGGGGTGGCCCGAGGGCTGAGCTGCCCCTGGGCACCCTGAATGTTCTGCCTTGAACTCTGCAGCCACCTCCCGAGCCTGGCACTGCCCCCAGCTGCTGCTTTTGGCGTTTCTTTTCCTCTCGAGCCTGATTTAAACACTCCTTGTTCCCTGGAGCCTCCTGTGAGCCTCCCCTGTGCCACCAGGGCAGGGACACACCTGGAGGGGACCCTGCAGTGGATGTGCAGAGCCTGGCCTGCCTGCTCGTGGCATCAAGGGCTAATTAAGAGCTCCAGGTTCATTAGTGCTGCCTCGGCTGTGAGACAGGGTCTGGGTGGAGCCTCTGAGTTGGGAATGGGATGGGGACACAGAGGGACACAGCTGGGTCCCAGGGGACACAGAGGGACACAGCTGGGTCCCAGGGACACAAAGGGACACAGCTGGGTCCCAGGGGACACAGAGGGACACAGCTGGATCCCAGGGACACAAAGGGACACAGCTGGGTCCCAGGGGACACAGAGGGACACAGCTGGGTCCCAGGGGACACAAAGGGACACAGCTGGGTCCCAGGGGACACAAAGGGACACAGCTGGGTCCCAGGGGACACAGAGGGACACAGCTGGGTCCCAGGGGACACAAAGGGACACAGCTGGGTCCCAGGGGACACAAAGGGACACAGCTGGGTCCCAGGGGACACAGAGGGACACAGCTGGGTCCCAGGGGACACAAAGGGACACAGCTGGGTCCCAGGGGACACAAAGGGACACAGCTGGGTCCCAGGGGACACAGAGGGACACAGCTGGGTCCCAGGGGACACAAAGGGACACAGCTGGGTCCCAGGGGACACAAAGGGACACAGCTGGGTCCCAGGGGACACAGAGGGACACAGCTGGGTCCCAGGGGACACAAAGGGACACAGCTGGGTCCCAGGGGACACAAAGGGACACAGCTGGGTCCCAGGGGACACAGAGGGACACAGCTGGGTCCCAGGGGACACAAAGGGACACAGCTGGGTCCCAGGGGACACAAAGGGACACAGCTGGGTCCCAGGGGACACAGAGGGACACAGCTGGGTCCCAGGGGACACAAAGGGACACAGCTGGGTCCCAGGGGACACAAAGGGACACAGCTGGGTCCCAGGGGACACAGAGGGACACAGCTGGGTCCCAAGGGACATAAAGGGACACAGCTGGGTCCCAGGGGACACAGAGGGACACAGCTGGGTCTCTGCCTGCCCGTGCATGTGCCACTTGCTGTCCTGCCTGGCTGCTGGCCCTGGGGCCTGCAGGGCTCTGCTGGATGCTTTGGATGCATGTTGGGAACCTGGGAATGTTGGGAATTCTCAGCATTCCAGGCTGGGCTAGGGGATTGTACCCCAGTGGTGGCAGGTGTGAGGGTGGGCAGGGTGTGGCAGCTCGTGGCCGTGTCCCTGGGCTGCACCTGTGGGTCCCCTGTGCTTTTTGGGATCACCCTGGCCTCGGGGAGCTTGTGCTTGGGACAGGATGTGGCAGGTGAAGGGAACTCTCAGCCTGTGGGGTTTCCACCCCAGTCCCTTGCAGTGTGGGGTTTTGGGGGCTTGGCTTTGCTGCAGCACCCCCTGCTTTGCTTGGTGCCTCCAGAGCCTGCCCAGCTCCTGGAAGGGAGCTGAGGGATCCTCTGGCTGTGCTGGAGCAGCAGCTGGGCTGGGCTCTGATCCTCTGTGCCTGCAAGCCAGCACCTTGTTCCCTCACCTGGCCAGCAGGGCTGCTGGAGGAGAGCATTTGGGGATGAAAATGCCCCTGTGGAGCTGTGGCAGCCGTGCAGAGGCAGGGCAACCCTTCCAGCCCATCCTGCTGGGGGCTGGGAGCAGCTGGGGCCAGCTCTGGGGTCTCAGCATGGCTTCCTGAGCACGGAGGGAGCTGGGCAGGCTGGCACAGAGGGAGCTGTGGCATGGGCACGTTCCCTTCCTGGCACCCCGGGCGCTCCAAAAGCTCCTTCTGTGTCCCCCAGTTCCAGTGGCCTCAGAGCGCTCGGAGGGGGCTGACAAAGATGATGGCAGAGTGCAGCTGAAGAGGCAGCAGAGCCCCAGCCCGACCCAGTGCAGCAAAGCCTCCAAACGAGCCAAAATCAAGGTGACCATTGTCTCCCACGGAGATGGCACGGGCACCGGAGCAGCCCTCGGCACCCAGGCTGAAAGTGAGTTGGGAGCTGCTGTGGCACCTGGCAGGGCCTGGAGGGGCGGGAGCTGTGCTTTGTTAGCCCTGGCTTTCCTTAGCCCTGGCTTTCCTTAGCCCTGGCTTTCCTTAGCCCTGGCTTTCCTTTCCCTGGTTTTTGGAGGATTTAGCTGCAGGGAAAGGTGGAGACTCCCAGTGTGAGTGGCAGGTGGGGGCTTGGCAGGAGCCTGTTTTCCACAGCCTTGCAATTCCACACTCCTGCAAAACAGCCTGGAGCTGGGAGGGGATCCTGCACCTCCCTCTGGTCAGGCAGATCCCTCGAGGCCTGGAGCTGCTGCTGGGAGCAGGGTGGGTGCTGCTGCTGCTGCTGGGAGCAGGCTGGGTGCTGCTGCTGCTGCTGGGAGCAGGCTGGGTGCTGCTGCTNAGGCAGGGTGCTGGTGCTGGTGCTGCTGGGAGCAGGCAGGGTGCTGGTGCTCCTGCAGTAGGGTTCTGGTGCTGCTGGTCCTGCGGGCAGCAGGGTGCTGCTGGTGCTGCTGGGAGCAGGGTTCTGCTCCTGCTGGTAACAGGGTTCTGCTCCTGCTGGTAACAGGGTTCTGGTCCTGCTGGTAACAGGGTTCTGGTCCTGCTCATGCTGCTGGTAGCGGGGTTCTGGTCCTGCTGGTAACGGGGTTCTGGTCCTGCTCCTCCTGCTGGACCCTTGCTCCACGTTCCTCCTGCCTGGACCCTGCTGCTGCTTGAGGGATCTTGGTGAAGTTGCTCCCCCTGGAGGAGTTCTGTGCCCCCCAGATGCCCCATCCACAGGAGCTGCCTGCTCTTCTGATGGCCCTGGGGCCTGGAGCGTGGCACGGCACCCCTGGGATTCCAGGGACCCCTGGGATTCACATCCCAGCAAATCCCAGCTCCCATCCTGCCTCTGTACCCTGGAAAATGCCCAGGAAGAGCTGATGGGCTCCATCTTCCTGCCCTGAGCCTTCCCAGAGAGCCCCAAAGCTCTGGCTGCTGTCCCCGTGTCCCTCAGGACTCAGCACCTTCCTCGTGCCACAGCCCCCGCCCCACAGAGTCCCTGCCTATGGAATTTGTGCAGTCAGAGCTCAACGGCTCCATCCTGCTGGGAAATGCCTCTGCTCCTCTCCAGGCACCTCTCTGCCAGTTCAACAGCTCTGAGCTGCCACAAGACACAAATCCACATCCTTCTGGAAGGTTTCGCTTGGTCTTCTGGCACCTTTGAAAACCTCTGCTTTCCGGAATCCTTTTTATTTTTATTTTTTTAATATTTTTTTAATCTTTAATTTTCCAAACTTTACTTCTTTCCACAGAAAGGAAATGAATTGCAGAAGTAAACATGAACCCAAAGGAGAATTGCCTCTTTGCCAGGAGGAATGCACGAGGAAGGAATGCAGTTGTATCCCCCAGTGCTGCAATAAACAAATTCCGTGACTTGTCGCATCCCTGTGTATTTTGTAAAGTGTCTTTAACCAAGAATCCTTACAAAATCACCCAGATCCCAGCACTCCATCCGTGGAACAGGAGGGGATTGGTGGAGAGAACCTTCAGGAGAGAGATTTGCATTTGGTGGCAGGGGCCTGAGGTTCCTCAGGGATTTCGGGAGGCGATTCCTTCCCTCTTGCCTCTGTAATTCCATAATTTGTGTGTTCTAACTGGATTCTGTTCCTCCTGGCTGCCTAGGGCTGGGGTTCCTGCAGAAGATGCTCTGGGAGCTGGATGAGCCCGTGGGGGATCCCTGAGGGGTCCCAGAGGGTTTGTGGGGGCAGGAGCTGAGCTTTCTCCTCTTTGTTTTGCAGTTGTCTCCGGGAAGCCGCTGCCCCTGGGCCAGGCCGTGTCCAGCACCAAGGAGCTCTCGGGGCTGCTCTCCACCCCCAAGTGAGTGGGAATTTGGGAGGTTTTGGGGTTCTTTCTCTCCTGCATGTGGAGCTTTCCGGTGTCTCGCTCCCCACTGGAATTTTCTGGCGTGGGGGAGGCCCTGGGGCTCCTGAAAACTCCAGTGGGGCCTGGGGGTGGCAGGAGTGGAGGTGCTGTGGCTGTGCTTGTGTCTGGTGTGGTTTCCCAACCTCAGGTTTGTTTATCTCTGTCTTTGTGGTGATTTTGGCAGAAATTCCCTGTTTAATCCTTGTCTTTGTTCCCTCTGGCACCTTTGCAATAAAAAGAACGTTTTTGTTGCAAGGGCAGGGGAGAGGAACCTCAAAGCAGCTGGTGAAGGGCATGAACTGTGCACTGTTGGGGAGTAAATCTCACGCTGACACCTTTTTTCCACCCTGAAATGGAAACATTTTCAAGCTTTGGGGAGCTGGGCTCTGACTGCTCCCATTCCCAGAAGAGCCATGGGAGTGTTGGACAGGGCCTGGAGTGACCTGGGACAGTGGCAGGTGTCCCTGCTGGTGGCACTGGGTGGGCTTTAAGGCCCTTTCCAGCCCAGACCATCCCAGGATTCTGTGATCTGGGATAGGAGAGGAAGAAGAGCTGGTTTTAAGTAGATAAATAAAATTTATTTATAAAGTTAAATTTTATATTTTAAAAAATAAAAAAATTATGTTTAGGCAGGAACAGTGCCCTGCAGGCTCGGTGCCTTTGGTGCAGGGTGACCCTGGGAGGTGACCACAGCCACCAAGCTCTGTCCCAGTTTGGAAATCCATGGATTTGGCTTGGCTGCTGCCCTGGAAGCTTCTCTTGGAATTGATGACCTTTAGGCTTTTTTCCAGCCTTCTCAGCCCTGTGATTCCCTTGCTGTGCTTGTGCAGCTCAGCTCCCTCCTCCCGCAGCGCTGGCTGTGCCCAGCCCTCACCGGGGTCTCTCCCTTCCCTTTTAGGCTGAGCTCAGGCGCAGAGGCCTCGCTGAGCCCGGCTCAGCCCGGGATCCCCAGCAGCTCCGCCCCCAGCGCCTTCCACGCCCTGCAGAGCCGCCTGGTGGCCAGCAGCACCCACGGCCTGCCAGCCCAGCCGGCCACCGGCCTGCCAGGTACGGGGGAGAGGTCGCAGGGTTTGGGGAGCCTCTCCCCGGCCTGGCCGAGGTGGGGCTGGTGAGAATTGCGGCATTTTGGGTAAAACCCCAAAACCTGCTGTGCTCCACAGCCGGCCCTCTGGGGCTGCAGCAGGGAAGTGGAGCCGTGCCAGGGGGGTTGGGGTGGGATCTGGGGAAGGTTCCTCCCCCAGAGGGTGCTGGGCACTGCCCAGGCAATGGGCACAGCCCCAAGGCTGCTGGAGCTCCAGGAGTGTTTGGATTTTGGGGTGTCTGTGCAGGGCTCCCGGGAGGGGATTTTGGGGTGTCTGTGCAGAGCTCCTGGGGGGATTTTGGGGTGTCTGTGCAGGGCTGCCAGGGATGCCTGGGGGGGATTTTGGGGTGCCTGTGCAGGGCTCCCGGGAGGGGATTTTGGGGTGTCTATGCAGGGCTCCCAGGAAGGGATTTTGGGGTGTCTATGCAGGGCTNCGAGGTGTCTGTGCAGGGCTGGCAGGGTGGGATTTTGGGGTGTCTGTGCAGAGCTCCTGGGGGGATTTTGGGGTGTCTGTGCAGAGCTCCTGGGGGGATTTTGGGGTGTCTGTGCAGAGCTCCTGGGGGGATTTTGGGGTGTCTGTGCAGAGCTCCTGGGGGGATTTTGGGGTGTCTGTGCAGGGCTCCCGGGAGGGGATTTTGAGGTGCCTGTGCAGGGCTGCCAGGGCTGTACTGGATGATCCCAGTGCATCCCTTCCCACTCAGGACATTCCCTGATCCCCTGAATGAGCCGTGGGAGGATCCCCAGTGACCTCAGGTTGAAGAACAGCTCTGCAGCCCCGGGACAGCCCCGAAATTTGGTGCTGCCAAACCCTCCCAGGCTGACTTTGTCCTCCTTTGGGTTTCCAGGAGCAGCCTCTGCCAGCAGCCTGCTCCAGGGGCTGAGCTTCAGCCTGCAGGACATGGGCACCAAGGGCTCCAGCCTCCCGGGCAGCGCGGCGCCCGCCGGCTCACCTGTGCAGGTGAGCAGCCTCTGGAAGGGCTGGGAGCCTGAGGGAGCCTGGGCAGGACACTGGGCTGGGCTCTGGCTGTTTTGAGGCCTGGGAAGGGCTCTGTGAGAAGCTGTTTCTGTGCAGTCACCCCCAAACTGCTGAGCTGGAGGTTGGGAGGGATCAGAGTGATCAGGGTGGGAAAAGCCACCCTGGCAATGTTGTCACAGTTATTATTATTGTATATAATAATAACATAATTTACATAACAGTACACATAATTATTACTGGCCGGGTGGTAATTAGCATTGACTCCATGTGTTACAGAAGGTTGATCAGTCTGTATTTATTAGGAAACCCATTGCTTTTATGGCCAGTTATGATACAGGTAGACCTAATTGGTCCTCTAATTAAAACACCATCACCATTGGCTAATTAAGAAACCAGCCTTTGGTAAACAAATCTCCATAACGCATTCCACATGTTCACAACACCAAGTGCAGCAAGTTAGGTAAGAATTGTTTCTTATTCTTTCTCTGATCTCCCAGACTTTCCCAGCACCATGCCTGGGAGGGTTCTCTGTGACCAGAGAGCTGCTGCCACACTGCCACCTCTCACGGAGGTCACTTTGTCCCGCTCCGAGTTTCGGGCTGGGAGGGACAAATCGGCCGGGACCAGCCCTAGAGGCCCTGCTGGAGCGGGGAGTGGCCCTGCCCCGGCCCTGCGGGAGCTCAGGGCTGCCGTCTGTCCTGGCGGGGCTCGGGGCTGCAGGAGCTCGGGGCTGCGGGAGCTCAGGGCTGCCCTCTGTCCTTGCAGGGCTCGGCCCTACAGGAGCTCAGGGCTGCCCTCTGTCCTTGCAGG
>VWZV01004699.1:31335-50648 GCA_013397155.1 Irena cyanogastra
AGTCCCTCCCAGCCCATCCCAATGCTCCCAGCCCATCCCAGTGTTCCCAGTCCCTCCCAGCCCATCCCAATGCTCCCAGCCCATCCCAATGCTCCCAGCCCATCCCAGTGCTCCCAGTCCCTCCCAGTGTTCCCAGTCCCTCCCAGTCCCTTCCAGTGCTCCCAGTCCCTCCCAGTGCTCCCAGTGACCTTGTGGGGCTCGGCGATCAGCTCCAGCTCCCCGCAGCCCGGGACGTTCCCCTCGCTGATCCCAGGGTGCTCCGGAGCCTCGGGATGAGCCGGGAGCGGGAATTGCCCGGCCTGGCTCGGGAATTCCGCAGGGTCGGGATCGTCATCGCTGTCAGGGACCTGGGAGGGAGGGGACAAGGAGGGGACACGGGCAGAGGGGACAGCAGAGTCACCTGGGAGAGCCAGAGGCAGCAGGAGCCGCTCGGGAGGGTGGGAATTCCTGCCCGGCTTCCCCGTGGAATTGGGGTTTACCTCCATGGGACTGGGGGTTACCACAGGGATTGGGGTTTATCCCCAGTGGGATTGGGGTTTATTCCCATGGGACTGGTGTTTGTCTCCATGGAATTGGAGTTTATCCCATGGGATTTGGGTTTATTTCCCCATGGGATTGGGGTTTATCTCTACAGGATTGGGGTTTATTCCCCCATGGAATTGGGGTTTATCTCCACGGGATTGGGGGTTACCCAACCGGATTAGGGGTTATCCCCATGGGATTGGGGTTTATCCCATGGAATTGGGGTTTATTCCCCCATGGGATTGGGGTTTATCTCCACGGGATTGGGGTTCATGCCATGGAATTGGGGTTCATCCCATGGAATTGGGGTTTATCTCCACGGGATTGGGGTTCATGCCATGGAATTGGGGTTCATCCCATGGAATTGGGGTTCATCCCCAGGCTGTTCCAGCAGGAATTCCCAGTTCCCGGGCTGTACCTGCAGGGCAGGGCAGAAGTTGGAGGTGTCGTTGGGGTTGTTGTAGTCGTAATCCTCAATTCCAGCCTCGCTGTCCAAGGCTCCCACTGGATCCGAGCTCCGGCTGAGCTGGGGGAAAACATTCCAGAACATTCCTGGGAAAAGGCTGGGCCTTGGCCCTTCATCCCTTTTGGGAATTCCAGCGGGGTTTGTGGTGAGAGCAGCCCTGAGGAACATCCCAGAACATTCCCAGGGTTTGGTGAGGAGAGGTTTGGTGCTGGGAATGATTCCCTGGGATGATTCCCCAGGATAATTCCCTAGGATGATTCCTTGGGATGGTTCCCTGGGATAACTGATTTCCTAGGATGATTCCCTGGAATTCTCTTGGGAATTCTCACCTTGAGCAGAGGTTTCAGGAAGAGCTGCCCCAGGTTCTGGGGGTCGTAGTTGAAGTCTGCAGGGAGCGTGGTGCTCCGGCTGTTTTGGCTTTCCAGGATGGATTTGGCCAAAGTTATGGATGCCTGGGAATGGGATTGGACAGCTCCATGGAAAAATGGGAAGCTCCACCAGCTTTCCATGGAAAAATCAGGAAGCTCCACCAGTTTTCCATGGAAAATCAGGAGTGTTTTGTCTGGAAAGGGGCAGGGTGGGAGGTGCCTCCCAGGACACGCAGCTGGAGCTGCCCAAATCCCGGGAATTCCAGGCTGCTGTGGGAAAAGGGCTCCGTGGGCACCTTGGTCTTACGGAAATGGGCCTGGAAGTCGATGTCCTCCTGGAAATCCAGCTCAAAAACCTTCCTGGGAATCCTCTGCCGGGAATCCTTCTCTGGGCCTGGGGCTGCTGAGGGAGGGCAGGGGAAAGGGAAAGGGGAAAGGAAAAAGGGGAAAGGAGAAGCCCGGAATTCCAAGATTGAGCCCCTCCCAGTCCAGAATTCCAGGATTGGAGCCCCTCCCAGCCTGGAATTCCAGGACTGAGTCTGTCCCAGTCTGGAATTCCAGGATAGAGCCCCTCTCAGCCTGGAATTCCAGGATTGGAGCCCTTCCCAGCCCCAAATTCCAGGATTGAGTCCTTCCCAGCCCAGAATTCCAGCACTGAGCCCCTCCCAGCCCAGAATTCTGGGACTGAGCCCTTCCCAGCCTGGAATTCCAGGACTGAGCCTGTCCCAGCCCGGAATTCCAGGAGAGAGCTCCTCCCAGCCCAGAATTCCAGGATAGAGCTCCTCCCAGCCCAGAATTCCAGGATTGATCCCTTCCCAGCCCGGAATTCCAGGAGAGAGCTCCTCCCAGCCCAGAATTCCAGGATCGATCCCTTCCCAGCCCGGAATTCCAGGATTGAGCCCCTCCCAGCCCGGAATTCCAGGATAGAGCTCCTCCCAGCCCAGAATTCCAGGATCGATCCCTTCCCAGCCCGGAATTCCAGGATTGAGCCCCTCCCAGCCCGGAATTCCAGGATTGGAGGCCCTCCCAGCCCGGATTTCCAGGATTCCCTGCCCCGGGCACTCACGGGGCTGGCGGGGCCGGAAGCGCCAGTGCTCGGGGCCGGCCCACATGGAGAGAACGCGGGGGCTGAAGTAGGAATATTCCCCGGGATTCAGGGACACGTGCAGGCTCAGCGTGCCGATGTCCCCCTCTCCCAGGGGAGCTCCATTGCTCCTGGAAAAGGAACGGGAGCTGCTCAGAATTCCATCAGCATTCCCAGGATTTGTTATCCCTGCTCAGAATTCCCTCGGCATTCCCAGGATTTGCTATCCCTGCTCAGAATTCCATCGGCATTCCCAGGATTTGTTATCCCTGCTCAGAATTCCCTCGGCATTCCCAAGATTTGTTATCCCTGCTCAGAATTCCATCAGCATTCCCAGGATTTGTTATCCCTGCTCAGAATTCCCTCGGCATTCCCAGGATTTGTTATCCCTGCTCAGAATTCCCTCGGCATTCCCAGGATTTGTTATCCCTGCTCAGAATTCCCTCGATTTGTTATCCCTGCTCAGAATTCCATCAGCATTCCTGAGATTTCTTCCCCGGCACTGGGAATTCCCCCTGGAATTCCAGCCCAGCCCCCAGTCCCTGGATCCCCAGCCCCACCTCTTGCTGTGGCAGGACACCTCTCGTGTCCCCAGGGAGTCGCCGTTGGCCTGGAATTCCTGGCTCCTGTCTCCGGCCGGAGATTCCGGCTGGAATTCGGGCTGGGAGGGGGCCCAGCCCTCCCCGTCCTCGCTGTCGGGATCCAGGTTGGGATCGAACGCCTGCTCGCTCTTCCGGAACTTCTCCAGGAGCGCCGACACCGACTGCAACACAGGAACCCCTGGGTCAGGGATCCCGCCTGGATCTGGGAATTCCCAACATGGATCTGGGAATTCCCACCTGGATCAGGGATCCTGCTTGGATCTGGGAATTCCCAACCTGGATCTGGGAATTTCCACCTGGGTCAGGGATCCTGCCTGGATCTGGGATCCCGCCTGGATCTGGGAATTCTCCCTCTGGGTCAGGGATCCTGCCTGGATCGGGAATTCCCCTCCTGGATCGGGAATCCCTAATCTGGCTCAGGAATTCCCAACCTGGATTGGGAATTCCCCACCTGATTCAGGAATATGGCTCAGGAATCCCCACCCACCTCGTCGTGGGACTCCTCATCCCACTTGGTGAACTGGAATCCGGCCAGGGAGGAGCAGATCCGGCGTTTTTCCAGGCACGGGGCCAGCAGGGCTGCGGAGAGGTGGGATACAGGTCAATTCCTGGGATGTGATCAGGAATCTCCACCTGGATCAGGACCTCAAACCTCCAAAACTTCTGCACAGGACCTGAAATTCAGGAATTCCCACCTGGCTCTGGAATCCCTGATCTGGCTCAGGACCTCAAACCTCCCAAATTCCCAGTTTTCCAGCAGCCTGAGCGGGATCTGAGCAGCCAACAAACACACGGGAAAAGGGCAGGAAAATCAGGGAAAAGGCTGGGAAAGGCTGGGATTCACCTTTTAGAGCTGGCACGGTGACGGGATCGGAGCTGGGCAGGCCCAGGCTCTCCGAGGAGGGCAGAGGGACAATTCCAGAGTGGAAAAGGAGCCGGCTCTGGAAGCTCTGGGTGCGCAGCCCTGTCAGGAAAATCCCGGCAGTGTTGCACTCGTCGAAGGAGGCAGCTGCTCTCTGGAACATGGGATCCACCTGGAAATCCGGGAATGGAGCGGGGAATCAGGGAATGGGGATCGGGGAATGGAGGGGGGAGTCAGGGAATGGAGGGAGGGATCAGGGAATGGAGGGAGGAATGGAGGGGGGAATCAGAGAATGGAGAGGGGAATCAGGGAATGGGGATCGGGGAATGGAGGGGAGAGTCAGGGAATGGAGGGAGGGATCAGGGAATGGAGGGAGGAATGGAGGGGGGAATCAGAGAATGGAGAGGGGAATCAGGGAATGGGGATCGGGGAATGGAGGGGGGAGTCAGGGAATGGAGGGAGGGATCAGGGAATGGAGGGAGGAATGGAGGGGGGAATCAGAGAATGGAGAGGGGAATCAGGGAATGGGGATCGGGGAATGGAGGGGGGAGTCAGGGAATGGAGGGAGGGATCAGGGAATGGAGGGAGGAATGGAGGGGGGAATCAGAGAATGGAGAGGGGAATCAGGGAATGGGGATCGGGGAATGGAGGGGGGAGTCAGGGAATGGAGGGAGGGATCAGGGAATGGAGGGAGGAATGGAGGGGGGAATCAGAGAATGGAGAGGGGAATCAGGGAATGGGGATCGGGGAATGGAGGGGGGAGTCAGGGAATGGAGGGAGGGATCAGGGAATGGAGGGAGGAATGGAGGGGGGAATCAGAGAATGGAGAGGGGAATCAGGGAATGGGGATCGGGGAATGGAGGGGGGAGTCAGGGAATGGAGGGAGGGATCAGGGAATGGAGGGAGGAATGGAGGGGGGAATCAGAGAATGGAGAGGGGAATCAGGGAATGGGGATCGGGGAATGGAGGGGGGAGTCANAGAGGATGAGGAGCAGGACAGGGAGGATGAGGAGCAGGACAGGGAGGATGAGGAGCAGGGCAGTGAGGATGAGGAGCAGGACAGGGAGGATGAGGAGCAGGACAGGGAGGATGAGGAGCAGCCAGGCCCACCTCGGCCCTGCGGCCGCCCTCGGGCACGTTG
Source organism: Irena cyanogastra (assembly GCA_013397155.1). Taxonomy (NCBI): domain Eukaryota; kingdom Metazoa; phylum Chordata; class Aves; order Passeriformes; family Irenidae; genus Irena; species Irena cyanogastra. The sequence goes on from VWZV01004699.1 coordinate 36,381, forward strand.
ATGTTGCTCAGGTTCTGCTCGATGGTTTTGAAGCTTTGCTTCTTCCTCGGCTGAGCCTTCCTGGCAGCCTCGGGGGCTGGGCTGGAGCCTGGCAAGTGAAAAGGGACAAATTCCACCTCAGAAGGGCTGGAACACCCCAAGGAGGGAGAAAACCTGGAATTCGTACAGCAAACTACAGCGGGCATTGAAATTCCTCACTCAGGATCTGCTGGCATGAGCAACATCCTGCTGGCTTTTTATGGATTCTGTTTGGCAAAATCTGCTCCTGCTTGACCCCAAAGTGCCCCTGCTTGACCCCAAAGTGTCCCTCCTTGATCCCAAACTGAAATCTGAAATCACTGAGTGACAAATCCAACTCCTCCTCCCACCCCTCCCAGCTCCAGCATTCCAGGAGAACTAATCTGGAATCTCCCAACCCTTGGAAAACCCAATTAATCCCAAACCTCTTCAGAACCCCCAACCCCGCAAGAGCGCCGAGGCTGCTTGCGTTCCCGGGTGGGAAATGAGGGAATTCCCGGGATTTCTGGGAGGAAAAGAGGGAACTCCCACCTTCCTGGGGGCTGTCGGGGTCCCTGGCAGGGGCTGGCTCCTTGCCCAGGTGGGCCAGNGGAATGGAGGAGTGGAGACGGGAATGGAGGAGTGGAGAGGGGAATCTGGGAATGAAGAAGGGAATTGGGGAATGGGGATGGGAATCCAGGAATGGAGGTGGGAATCAGGAATGAAAAAGCAGGGAATGGAGATAGGAATCAGGAACAGGAATCTGGGAATGGAGATGGAATCAGGAATGGAAAAGCAGGACAGCAGGACAGGGAGGATGAGANGTGACAAATCCATCTCCTCCTCCCACCCCTCCCAGCTCCAGCATTCCAGGAGAACTAATCTGGAATCTCCCAACCCTTGGAAAACCCAATTAATCCCAAACCTCTTCAGAACCCCCAACCCCGCAAGAGCGCCGAGGCTGCTTGCGTTCCCGGGTGGGAAATGAGGGAATTCCCGGGATTTCTGGGAGGAAAAGAGGGAACTCCCACCTTCCTGGGGGCTGTCGGGGTCCCTGGCAGGGGCTGGCTCCTTGCCCAGGTGGGCCAGGACCCTGAAGGTGTCGGCGTGGACGGAATCCACGCGCATGGCGTAGATCTTGGCGCTGGCGTCCAGAGTCCCGGCTGCCACCTGCAGGGCAACAGGGATTCCAGGGAATTCCAGCTGGGCAGGGAAAACCTCACCCGGAGCATCCCCCAGCTGATTCCCAGCGCTCTGCATCCCCGGGAAAACCGTGGGTAACAGGGAAAGCCATGGATCACCCCAAAGGGGCGTTTTCCCCATAGTTCGGTTTATTTTTGTTTAGATCACAGCTAAAAATCCTTTAGGAATTGTTTAGGAATGCCAATTTTGGATTTTTTGGCTAATGTATTAATTAGTGCGGTGGGTTTAGTGTTAATTAGTTATTAGTGTATTTATTAGAATGTGTTTATTTTTTGTTGTGAGATAGAATTAGGAGAGAGGTAAAGTAGGTTTAAAACTTTAAAAAGGGTATGAAGAAAAAATTATTAATAATTACACTAAATTTATTTTACAAAACCAAGAAATTAAGCTTTTCAACCTTTCTTTTCATTCTTCTCCTTTAAATCTATTAAGTCACTTTTTAAAAATATTAAATTTCCCCTAAATATTAAAAATATCACCATCCTAATATTGAATCTAATAAATAATAATCTATCTAATTACCTATAAATAATCTATCCCATCCTAATATTTAATCTAATAAGCTTCCTTTATATAATCTACAATTCATCTAAAATAAAGACTAAAGTATCAAAAAAACCTAATAAAAAATACAATAAACTATTAAAAATCACCTCCCAAGCCCTGTTTGAACCCCACAACAGGGAGGATTCAGCCTTTAAAGGACCCAGTGCCCCCAATTTCTGCTGGGTTTTGGTGGCAGCAGCGTTGGAGGTCTCTCATTAATTAAGCCCGGGGTTAATTAGAGGTGGAAATGAAGCAGCAGCAGCAGGGACCCCTCTGACCTGGAAGTTGGTGAGCTCTGAGTTCTTCTGCTTCAGGATTTCGGTCATGTAATCGATCAGGTGCAGCCCAAAGGCGTTCTTGGTGGTGATTTTCTGCAACAAAGCACAGCTGGGACCCTTCCCCTGGCCAGGGACACCCTGGGGACAGCCTGGGTGGCACCGGGGGAGGGCAACACCAGCCCGAGTGTGGCCACGGCTTCCTCTTGGAAGAGGAATGAGAGATGGGCAGAGAATTGTCAGAAATTCAGCAGGGAATTGTTTGAAACTCAAACTCAGGACAGACCAGGACACTGGCACAGGCTGGAGAAGGAAGGACCTGAGGGACAATGAGGTGTCCCTGACTGCCAGAGTGTCCTGGGGACAAGGACACCCGTGGGATCCACCAGGAAGAGCGTTCCCAGCAGGACAGGGAGCGATCAGCCCTAGGAGTGCTGTGCCCAGCTCTGGGATCATCAGGACAGGAGGGACAAGGAGCTCCAGCGGAGGGTGACAAAGATGCCAAAGCTCCAGGTGTCTCACACCCCGCCGCTGAGGGGTTTTAAACCCCACAGGGCCCAAACGCGGCCGCCCCGACTCACATTCTCGGTGGAGAGCTTGATGCAGGTGCTGTAGTGCTCCGAGATCTGCGCGTTGCTCCACTGGGCCAGCGGCTGCTGCCAGCTCTCGGCCCTGCGGGACACAGTGGGATCGGTGACCGCGGCTCTCCCTCAGCCCGGACCCAGCGGGACACAGCGGGATCGGTGTCCGGGGCTCTCCCTCAGCCCGGACCCAGCGGGATCGGTGTCCGGGGCTCTCCCTCAGCCCGGACCCAGCGGGATCGGTGACCGGGGCTCTCCCCTCATCCCGGGCCCAGCGGGATCGGTGTCCGGGACTCTCCCTCAGCCCGGACCCAGCGGGACACAGCGGGATCGGTGTCCGGGGCTCTCAGCCCAGGCCCAGCGGGACCCAGCGGGATCGGTGTCCGGGGCTCTCCCTCAGCCCGGACCCAGCGGGATCAGTGACTGGGGCTCTCCCTCAGCCCGGACCCAGCGGGATCAGTGACTGGGGCTCTCCCCTCAGCCCGGGCCCCGCGCACCGGCCCTACCTGAGCGAAGGGGAGCCGAGGCCCTGCAGCGACGAGTCCACAGCCTTGGAGCGGCGGCGCTGGCGCCTCTCGCTCTCATCGTCGTTGCCGCGGCACTCAGCGAGCACGGGGGTGCCGGTGGCGCCGAGGGCCCGCGGGGTCGGGGAGAGGAAGGCGGCGGTGACGGTGGCGGCGGCGCGGGGGCTGCGGGCGGCCATGGCTGCGGCTCCGAGCCGCGCAGAGGGCGAGCCCGCCATCCCTGCGGCCGCGCCCCCTCCGCGCCTTCTGCCAATCAGCGCGCGGGGTGCCGGCCTGGCAGCCAATCAGCGCGCGGCGCGCCCGCCCCCGAGGCGGGTTTGAACGGCGGCGCGCGCTCAGTAACGGTCGTGAGGGTGAGGGGGGCGGGGCTTCGCTCTGAGGGAGCCCGTGAGGGGGCCCGGGAACGGAAGGGGCGGCCTCGGCATTTGCCCCTTTCCCCCAAAATTCCGGGGCCAGAACGGGGTCTGCAGCCTCCGGTGCTGCCCCGGAGCCCCCAGCAAGGAGAAGGAGCCGCCAGAGCAGCGCCGCTTACCCCGGAATCACTGAGGTTGGAATCTTCGGGATCACGGAGTCCAAGCTGGGCCCGATCCCCGCCTTGTCACTGAGTGCAACGTCCAGGCCTTCCCCTCCAGGTGCGTCCCGATATTCCCTTTGCTCCTCCAGATGTGTTGCCATATTCCCCTTGACCCTCCAGGTGTGTTCCTATATTCCCTGTCACTCTCCTGGTGCGTTCCCACATTCCCTGTGACCCTCCAGGTGTGTTCCCACATTCTCCGTGACACTCACCTGGCTCCAGGTGCCACATCCCGGGCAGAGGGGACATTCCTGGGAGAGCCCCGAGCTCTGTGCCTGAGGCAAAGCTCCACCAAGAGGGAAGGAAATCCATGGCTTTTCATTCTGGAGCATCCCTTGTGCTCTGGGACCTTTAGGAAAAATTTGGGGTGGCCTGGATGTGGCAGATCCGTCCCCAAAGCTTAGGAATTCTATTGCGTCCCAAAGTTTGGGAAGAAGCCTTTGAATCCACCCGGCACAGGGGCTTTTCTGGTATTCCCGGCCGGAATTTAGGGTTTAGGGACGCTGCCGCTGAATGCCGCCGTTTTTCCCGGCCGAGCCGCTGGATGGAGCTGGAGGAAAAGCCGTGGATTATCTCCGCGGGAATGATTCCCAGGATTTCCCCTCCCCGCACGGAGCAGCCAAAGGGTCACAGAATCATGGAATTGTTGAGGGTGGAAGACACCTTTGGGATCATCAAATCCGAGCTCCAGCGCGGGAGGGAGCCGTGGGATCTCCCGGGGAGGGGGAAATACGGATTTAGGGAATGCTGTCCCTATCCAGGATATTCCAGGCTCCCGGGAAGGGCCGATGCAAGGAAACGCCGCCCAGCCCTGTCCCCAGGACGGGAGTGACAGCTGAGTTTTCATAGAATCCATTCCAAACACAGCCATCCGTCAACCAAACAAGGAAAATCCCATTTTTCCTAAGGAATGTGTGGATTTAGGGTGATCCTTAACCCCCAAATCCCAGTTTGATTTTGGCTCCATCCGTCGCTCTGAAGCCGGGCTCCATTCTCGCCAGGATGGAGCCAGAGGGATCTCAGCTCTGCCTTCATCCAACCCCAAAAATGGCAAAGGAATCAACGCTTGGAGCCCAGAATCTCCTTGGAAGAGCAGTCTGGAATCTCCTTGGAAGAATCCAAGCACCCGGGAGGCCCCAGCTAATTCCCAACCCTCGAGGATCTGAACCCCTTTGGGGTTTTTTTGTCCCCCTGATAATTTGGGGGCTGAGCAATGGGGTCGGTCCCTTCCCTTGGCTGCTGCAGGATAAACGGGAGAGGCTGGAAAATCCCCGGCTGCGTCTGGGATGTGTTTTCCTGGGAGCAGCCCCCGCTCTCCGTGGCTGTGGTAAACAAATCAATCTCTGCAGCTGAGCCCATCCCGGAGGAGACTCCGAGGAATTCTGACGGGTTTTATGCCCAAATAAATCATTCCTGCCCTGGCAACAGCATTGGATTTTTCCCCGGCATCAGCAGGAACATTCCCGGATGGAAATGGGAATTGAGGGCATGGATCACTGTGACAGCAGGGCTTTGATCCCTTCCCGGCTCCAGAAATCCCTGCCAGGACTGGATTCCCAGCTCCCCACATTCCAGAGGGGTTTGCATTCCTGAAATCCCCGGGAGGGTGTGGGGATGCTCCTGGCTGCAGGGAGAGGTTTCCTTCGGGAGCTGGGAAGGAGGAATTGGGAGCGGCAGCTGCCGGGGCTTTTCCAGCCAGGCTCGGGAAGGGTCTGGGAGGATTTGGGACACTGGGGTGTCCCCGAGCTGCACAGTGGGGAACTTGGAAACGGGATTGGAGACCTTGCCTGGAATGGGCAGGGAATGACCACGGAATGGGCAGGGAATCCCACCCCTGGGACCAGCTGACCATTCCCTTGCCATCCACTGGCCATTCCCTGAATGGAAGCCTGGAAAAGGCCTCGGATTTGGGATTTCAGGGCATTCTCCCCCTGCTTTCCCCTTCCAGGGCAGTGTCCATCCCCTCTGGAGAGGGAGAAGGGTTGAATCTTTCTGAGATTTTATTGGGAAGCTCTGTTCTGCCTGGCTGCTGCACGTGTTGCTCGCATCCAGCTGGGATGGATTCTTTTCCCTTTAGTGGGAATGCTCTGGAAGAGGCTGGAGTGGGACAGACCTAAGGATGACCTCAATCGCTTTTCCCTGCTCCTGGGAATGGCTCCAATCCCTTCTCCCTGCCCCTTGTTTCCTGGGAATAACCTGGATTTGGGTTAATAATTCCTGGGTTTTCCTCGTTTCCTTCCCTGTGTTTTATCCCCAATTCTTTTGCCACAAATCCCAAGATTTCCCAGATTTTTGGTGCCCTGTCCAACCTGGCCTTGGACGCTCCCAGGGATCCAGAGGCAGCTACAGCTCTTCTGGGAATTCCATCCTAGCCCCTCAGGGAGGAATTCCTTCCTAAAAAATCCTGACTGGAAACCCCCAGGATTCCTTAAATCCTCCTTCAACCCCTCGGTTGCTCCAATGCATAATTAATTTCTAATTAAGCCCATCGGAGCATCCTTGTTGAAGCAATTCCTTCTCTCCTTTTTTCCCTTCCTTCCCAATGCCCAGGAGGTTCCTTGGCCCTGGAAGCCCCAAATCCAATTGAATTCCTCATTTCCCACCCCAAAATTCCCACCCAGCCCGGGTTGGTTCCCAATTGCCGCTGGCAGCTCCTGCTCAGAGCTCAGTAATTACCGCAGTAATTAACGCTAATTACTACTGGGAACAAGCTGGAATTCTCCACCTGCCAGGAACCCCAAATCTGCCAGAATCTGCCCCAAAAATGAAACTGGGCATTCCTGAAAAACATGAATTCACTTCCATCTGGAAGTGAACCCAAATCGTTCCTCCCTGGTCTCCAATTTTTTGGGAAACATCCCAGAGCCCCCCGGGTGCCATGGAAACTGCAGGATCCGCCCCGGGAGCTGTGAGCTGCCTTGAATTCCCATTTTTTTTTTTAATTTTCTGGGATATTTTGGACTCGGCATTAAGCAAACATTTATGCAAAACGCTGGAACGCATCCATGGAAATGAGGCTGAACCAGAGCGGGGATTCAGCGGGATGGGCTCGCTCAAAGCTGCAGATCCCGCTCAGAAAGCACCAAAAACGACAAAATTTGGGTTTTTTTGGGGTCACCCTCTGATTTTGGGGGGTTTCACATGGAATTGGAGATGGAGGGATAACCCAAAGCCCCAGGGATGTGGAATTCCCTTTCCTTGTGTGGCTGAGGGGGATTTTTGTACCTCATTTTATAGGGTGGGGGTGAAATTCCCTATTAGGGACAGTCCTGGAAAAGGGATGGGATGATCCTGATAGATCTGTTGGGATCTGAATCCACTGGGATGGGATGGGATGGGATGATCCCAATGGATCTGAAACCCGCTGGGGTGGGATGGGATGGGATGGGATGATCCCAATGAATCTGAATCCCGCTGGGATGGGATGGGATGATCCCAGTGAAGGAAATGGCTCCGTTGGGATCTGAATCCCGCTGGCAAGGAGGATCCAGCTCGGTCAGGAACATGTGGATGTTTATCCCTTCCCTCCTTTTTCCTGGATAAAACTGCTGGTGGAAAACCAGCAGCCGGAGTTTATCGGGCCCATGGGATGGAGCTGAGCCTGGGAACGCCGCTTTAATTAAAATCCAGAATTCCAGCCAGCCAGAACCGCCGGCGGGGGCTGGAGCTCCTGCAATTCCCACCTGGAATGTCCCACTTGGAAAACACGGATTGCACATTCCCAGCAGAGCAGCGGGATTTGGGAAGCCCAGCCTGGGAAGGGGAGCCAGGATCCATCAGAGACACCGGAAACACCGGGAATCAGGAAATTGGGGAATCAGTGCTGTGCTCCCAGCCCTGAATTTGAGGGGGAATTTTGAGAATTGTCCCTTTTCTTGTTTTGGCGACATCTCATGGCAAACCTCACCCACCGAGGGTGCCCCAAACCCATCATCCATCTTTTTTATGGAATTTTAGCTCTTCCACCTTGTCCACCTCTTTCTCTTCCCACCCCTCCTCCCCTTGTTAAGGGATAACGAACCATTCTCCACATCAAAGGAATATTTATCCATGAAAATCCATGCTGGGACAATCCCGAGACACTTTGGGAAGGACGATTGGGTTCCCTCTCTCTTGGGATGCTCCCATGGGAAGAACTTCTGGGAAGGCTCCTTCCAGCTGCCACCATCCTGAATCCCAAATTTCCCAGGGATGTCAGAGTCACAGGAACAAGATTTGGGGTGGATATTCTAGCAGGAATGGGATTTGGGGTGGATATTCTAGCAGGAATGGGATTTGGGGTGGATATTCCAGCAGGAATGGGATTTGGGGTGGATATTCCTCAGGGATGGGATTTGGGGTGGATATTCCAGCAGGATTGGGATTTGGGGTGGATATTCCAGCAGGATTGGGATTTGGGGTGGATATTCCTCAGGGATGGGATTTGGGGTGGATATTCCAGCAGGATTGGGATTTGGGGTGGATATTCCTCAGGGATGGGATTTGGGGTGGATACTCCAGCAGGATTGGGATTTGGGATGGATATTTCACAGGAGTGGAATTTGGAGTGGATATTCCAAGGAAAAGGGCGATTCCCATGCTAAACTTTGCATTGTAATGATTGTGTCCATTTTTCAGTTGGACTTAGGATTTTGGGGCAAGGTTTAGGAGAGGAATAAATCCCAAAATCCCAGAATCCTGGAATGGGGAAGGCTGGAAGGGCCCATAGTGGGTCCTGAAGTCTGAAAATGGGAATTTTTTTGGATTATGGTGATTTTAATGGGAAATAAACCCCAGGAGCTCCCGGGCTGGGCTCTGTGACCTCACCCCAGGGCTCCAGCAAGGACACGGAAATCCCAAAAAACCCGAATCCCATCATTCCCTGTGGGAACGCTCCGTAAACAGCGGATCCTGCGCTTCCATCCCGGAACGCTCGGCCATGAGGAGCCCTCGAGGGACAGAAAATAAAAACAACAATAAAGACAAGGATGGGCGGGGCAGACCTTGTGTCCACGGCAATCCCAGAAAAACAATGGGAATTGCTCCCGGGTGGATCCTTGGCTGCGACTTCCAAAGGCGCCGGGGTTTTTCTGCCAAACAGAACCGAACTAGGGCCAGGCCTGTCTGAATCCCAAAATCTGCACTGCGGCCAATGACTCCCCATGGAGCTGGAAAACGCCTTTCTGGGATTTTGGGATTCAAGATCCCCCCGGATATCCAGCAGGGAGAATGAAATTAAGGATGGGAGGAGGGAAGTGCAGGATGAGGTGGGATGTACCGAGAGATCCCTCCTGCCTCGCAGAGAGCATGGAAGCGCTGGCCAGCGTTGGAATTCCAGAGGAAAAACCAGCTCCGTCTCGTTCCTGCATCCCTCCATCTCCAGCCAGGCAGTGAAAACATTCCTGGTGTTCCCCCCCACAATGGAACTCATCCCAAGGAAAAGAGACGGGAAAACAGCACAGGAAATGCCAGCACGGCACAAGCAGGGCGGTGACACTGAGGTGGCACGGAGGGGACATCCCTAGGTCAGGGTGTTGGAGTAGAAGCTGAAGCTCTCGGAGACCGTCTTGGAGTCACTGCGGGAGGAGCCGTTGGAGGTCATGTCCAGGGAGAGCTGCTCGGCGCGGCCGGGCTCGTCCAGCTCCTCGTCAGCCACGCCGAGCGCCGAGGCCACGGTGGTGGTGTCCATGCGGCTGAGCTTGGACACGGAGCTGTGCGTGTGCAGGAAGCGCGCCGAGCGCAGCTCCAGCCCCTCGTACTCGCCGGCGCTGACCCACGGGCACCACCGGAACGCGTGCTTGAATCCCACCCGGAACCTGGCCACAGGGACCGGACAGACGTGGAATGGGCCAGGGGGTGAGATGGACATGGGCATGGGTGGGGAGAGACGTGGACATGGCCAAAGGAATGGGATGGGCATGGCCAAAGGAATGGGATGGGCATGGCCAGAGGAATGGGATGGACATGGCCAAAGGAGTGGGGAAAGACATGAACATGGCCAAAGGAAGAGGGGAATAAAGCTGAGCTTTTCTAAACATGACAAAATTGTGATCTTTCACTGAGAGGAGGAGAAATCCACCGAGAAATGGAAAAAACCCCTGAGAAACTGAAAACCCCCTGAGAAACGAAAAACCCACCAAGAAACGAAAAACCCACCGAGAAATGGAAAACCCCCTGAGAAATGGAAAACCCCCCATAAACCCCAACTAGGAGCTGGGATTGTTTCAGTTGATGTTTGCCCTCAAAGTCCGCAGGGATTAGGAAAGACTCCAGGTGAGAATTGTGCCACCCCCACCTCTGCTGGAAGTGGCAGAGGGCGGGACAGACCCATCCCAAAAACCCCCATCCATCCTCTCCTCCGGGACCCCTCTCTGCATCTCCCCCGGCGCGTTCCCGAGCTCCGCGGCGCTCCCACCTGTCGTTGAGGCAGCAGTAGATGATGGGGTTGTACATGGTGGAACTCATGGCCAGCCACATGACGGCCAGGTAGACCTGCTGGATGAAGCTCTGCAGGTACCACTGGGGCCGCAGGTACTGCAGCGTGAAGTAGACGTGGTAGGGCAGCCAGCAGAGCGCGAAGGTGCACACCACCATGATCATCATCTTCACCACCTGCCACGGGAGAGAGCGATCCTGCAGCCATTCCAGCCTCGGGAACGGCCTTTCCAACCGGGAACGCGCGGGCGGCATCTTGGTTAAACCACAGCTGTGGAGAAGGTGTTCTAAACCCATCCATTGGTCATTCCACCCTCTGGAATGGCCTTTCCAACTGGGAACACGTGGTCAACATCCCAGTTGAACCATACCAGTGGAGAAGGTGTCCTAAACCCATCCATAGGTTGTTCCACCCTCGGGAATGGCCTTTCCAACTGGGAATGTGCAATCAGCCTCTTTTGTGGAGGAGATGTCCACAGGACTCTGCTCCACCTTCAACCACCAAGTCCTCACCTGCTCCCTAATGATGGGTTTGGGACTGGCTAGGACTGGCCATGGATTATGGATCCAGCCATGCCCGGAAGTCCGTGCCTTGTGCTTCTCTGAGACCTGCTCATGGTTGGGATTGGCCAGGAATTCTGGATCCATCCCCTCTGGGAATTCCTCACCTTTCTCTTGGCTGACACCTGCTCATGGTTGGGATTGACCAGGAATTCTGGATCCATCCCCTCTGGGAATTCCTCACCTTTCTCTTGGCTGACACCTGCTCGTGGTAGCGGTCGGAGGAGTCTCCGGGGATGGCGCTGGCCCAGAGCGTGCGGCCGACGGCGGCGTAGGCGCAGCCGATCACCAGCAGCGGCAGCAGGTACAGCAGCACGGTCATGGAAAAGTGGTACCTGGAAAAAAACGGGATAATCCCTGAGGATCTAGCAGCATGGTCATGGAAAAATGGTGAGACCTGGAAAAAAATGGGATAATCCCTGAGGATCCAGTGTTGGGAATGCCACGGGAGCACTGGGAATGCTTTGGGAATTCTGGGAATGCCATGGGAATTCTGGGAATGCCATGGATCAGTGAGGACTTCTGTTAGAGAGGAGTTGGTTTAAAGGGAAATCCAGTATTCCACAGGAGGGGGCGGAGGCTCCGACCTTGCGGAAAATCCTGGAAAATCCTCTCTTCCCTAAAAACCGAGCCCACAAATGTGGCTGGTGCTGGCTTGGAAAACTTCCCAAATCCTGCCTGGTTAGTGGGAATTTTATTCCCGAGGCTTTGGGGCCTCTGGGTGGATTTTTGGGCTCCAATCCCAACTCCTGCATCTTTCCAAGGATTTGGACTCCAATCCAGGCCCTCCTCCCAGCTCTGCTCCCGCTCCTCTTCCCGGGAGCTTGGATTGAATCCCAGCTCCAGAGGATGAGGAGCAGCTCTGGGAATTCTCCCGCAGGGAATGGGGCTGGCCCTGGCCCCGCTGCTGCTCTGTACTGGAATCTGATTTTCCCGGCCCTAATTCCATTTGGGATGGGCTTGGCGGGGCTGGATTTCGTTTCGCTCATTCCAGAGGCGTCTCGGCGGCTCCGGAGGAGGATTTTGTTGCGGTTCCCATGGAATTCCGGATCCTCAGAGCGCTGCAGGAATGTCTGGAGGAGCTGCGGGCTAACGTCAGCAGCGCAGAGCCCCATTCCCAGAGGGGTTTGCGCTCCGAGAGCCGTTCCAGACACCTCCGGGAATCCTTTTGGGATGCCAGGCTTGGAAAAGCAGTGGGAATTGTTCTGCCTGCAGCATTCCCGGGATCGGGGCACGCCGGGAGATTTGGGGTTTGCAGCTGGAAGGTTTTTAGGATCTGGTGTGAGATGGAGGATCCCGTGGGAATTGCAGGATGCTGGAGCTGCCACATCCTTTTTCCTGGGAATCCCGGGAATGTTGCCATGGGAGGGACATCCCTGAATTCCCAGAGGATCCAGGGGTGGCTTCTGTCTTCCCTCAAAACCCCAAACGGCCGCTGATGGAATTCCTGGTCCCTTTGGGAAGCAGGGATTGATGGCCAGATCAAATCCTGCAGAATTCTCGGCTCCGGCCGAAACCAGGGATGTTTTCCAGGGAAAAACCAGCTCTGGTACCCTCTGCACACCAAGGTTGTGCTCCCCAGAGGTTTCCAAAGGAATTCCCTCCCAAAAGTGTTGGAACTCTCCTGTTTTCCCTGGTGTTTTCTCCTGTTTTCCCTGGGAACTGGAAAAAGGACGGAATATTTTCCTCCCGGCGCCGCAGACGGAGCAGCTGCCACCGGAGCGTTCCCCGAATAACCACTCCAAGGCCATGGAGCGGGGCAAGGGCTGGAATGGCGCCTCTGGAATGACCCAGACACCTGTCCCGATTTATTTAGGGCAGGAAAATCCCATCCTGGGACCCGCTCACGGGATTCCCGAGGACTGGAGCCGCCGCCGAGCCGCCGGTTCCTCCCAGTCCCCGAATTCTTTGGGATTTCCCCCATTTCCTCCCGTTTTTCCCCGTTCCCGCTCACGTTTTTCCGGACATGGCTCCGCCGGGCTCTGGCCACTCCACGAGGCAGACGAGGCGTCCCGGGAGCTCGGCGGTGACGGAGAAATATCCCTGGGGAAAGGCCAGCAGGAGCGCCAGCAGCCAGATCAGCCCGATCAGCGCCTTGGTGGCCGCGGCCGAGAGGCGCGGCCGGAGCGGGTGGATGATGGCCATGTACCTGTGTGGGAAACGTGGGAATCAGGGCTGGAAAATCCCGGTGTTCTGGGTCTGGGAACAGCGGGAATACGGCTGGAAAATCTCAGTGTGCCAGCTTTGGGAACAGTGGGAATCAGGGCTGGAAAATCCCGGTGTTCTGGGTCTGGGAACAGCAGGAATACAGCCGGAAAATCCCAATGTTCCAGCTTTGAGAACAATGGGAATCAGGGCTGGAAAATCCCAGTGTTCCCTCTTTGGGAACAGTGGAAATCAGGGCTGGAAAATCTCAATGTTCCAGCTTTGGGTAAAGCAGGAATCAGGGCTGGAAAATCCCAGTGTTCTGGGTCTGGGAACAGTGGGAATCAGGGCTGAAAAATCCCAGTGTTCCAGCTTTGGGAACAGTGGGAATCAGGGCTGGAAAATCCCAGTGTTCCAGCTTTGGGAACAGTGGGAATCAGGGCTGGAAAATCCCAATGTTCCAGCTTTGGGAAAAGTAGGAATTAGGGCTGGAAAATTCCAATGTTCCAGCTTTGAGAACAGCGGGAATCGGGGCTGGAAAATCCCGGTGTTCCAGCTTTGGGAAAAGGGGGAATCAGAGCCGGAAAATCCCAATGTTCCAGCTTTGGGAAAAGTGGGAATTAGGGCCAGAAAATCCCGGGGTTCTCTTTGGGAAAAGTGGGAATCAGGGCTGGAAAATCCCAATGTTCCAGCTTTGGGAACAGCAGGAATCAGGGCTGGAAAATCACGGTGTTTCCTTGGGAAAAACAAAGGATGGTGTGGGAAGACGGGAGCCGAGGGAGCTGCCGGGCCCTGAATTCTTTGGGATTTTCCTGAGGCGCCGCAGTGCCAGCCCCGATCCTGAATTTCCTGCCATTGTCCGGAGTGTTCGGAACAACTTCCGGCTGTTTTTCTTTCGTGCCCAGGGCTGGAGCAGCTCCAGGGGAAGGAGGGGATGGAGGAACTTCCAGCGAAAATCCTGCACGGATCCACCATGGATCCCGCAAAAAATCCCACTGGGGGTTCCCGGGGGAGCCGTGGGTTCCCCTGGATCCCCTGGAGGGGTTTGGGATAGGGAGGGTGGCACTAGGTGGGACTGGAGGTCCTTCCCAATGCCACCATTCCAGGACTTTGGCAACACCAGGCTCGTTCCACGCCGCTTCCCTGATTTTTGGTGGGAATTGCGAATTCCGGCCCCATCCTGGCTGTGACTGGAACCCAGCCTGGCCCTGCTGCTCCTGTTCCTGGCTCTGCCCATTCCCAGTCTCAATCCTGGCTCTGCCCATTCCCAATCCCAACCTGGCCCTGCTGCTCCTGATCCCGGCTCTGCCCATTCCCAATCCCAGCCTGGCCCTGCTGCTCCTGATCCCGGCTCTGCCCATTCCCAATCCCAGCCTAGCCCTGCTGCTCCTGATCCTGGCTCTGCCCATTCCCAATCCCAATCCTGGCTCTGCCCATTCCCAATCCCA
>VWZV01004699.1:55263-71229 GCA_013397155.1 Irena cyanogastra
CCAAATCTCCCCGGATATTTTTGGGAGCCGACTCCAAAATCAGCGGGAATTTAAAGATCCCGATAATGGCAAAGCTCCGGGGTTTTATCGATGATTTTATCCATGATTTTATTGATTATTGATTGATTTTATCTTTATTTATCCCGAACCTTTTCAGCCCCCCAGAAAAGGGCTGGAAATTCCCTCTCCCAGAAATTCCCTCTCCCTGAAATTCCCTCTTCTCCCCTAATTAATTTAATGAAGCTGGCATCAGGGAATTGTTCCTTCCCGCAGCCCGGCTTCGTATCCAGGGATTTGAACTCCGCTGCTGCCAGATCCATCCCGGCCCTGCCGCTCCGGCCGGGAATTCTGCCAGGAACGCATTTTGGGATTTTGGGATTTTGGCCGCTTTCCCCTCGGGAATTCTGCTCCTCCCTCGGGATGCGCCGCTTTCCTCCAGGGATCGCCCGGGAATCGCCGCTTTGGCCGGGGCTGATCCCAAATCCCGGATTTGGGGCAGAGGAGCCGCTCCCAGGTAAATCCCGGGAATGGGAGCTGGAAATGGGAGCTGGGAATGCAGGAATGGGAGTGGGAATGTGGGAATGGGAGTGGGAATGCAGGAATGGGAGTGGGAATGTGGGAATGGGAATGCGGGAATGGGAATGCAGGAATGGGAGTGGGAATGCAGGAATGGGAGTGGGAATGCAGGAATGGGAGTGGGAATGTGGGAATGGGAATGCAGGAATGGGAGCTGGGAGTGGGAGCTGGGAATGCAGGAATGGGATTGGGAATGTGGGAATGGGAATGCAGGAATGGGAGCTGGGAATGTGGGAATGGGAATGCAGGAATGGGAGTGGGAATGTGGGAATGGGAATGCAGGAATGGGAGCTGGGAGTGGGAGCTGGGAATGCAGGAATGGGATTGGGAATGTGGGAATGGGAATGCAGGAATGGGAGCTGGGAATGTGGGAATGGGAATGCAGGAATGGGAGTGGGAATGTGGGAATGGGAATGCAGGAATGGGAGCTGGGAGTGGGAGCTGGGAATGCAGGAATGGGATTGGGAATGTGGGAATGGGAATGCAGGAATGGGAGCTGGGAATGTGGGAATGGGAATGCAGGAATGGGAGTGGGAATGTGGGAATGGGAATGCAGGAATGGGAGCTGGGAGTGGGAGCTGGGAATGCAGGAATGGGATTGGGAATGTGGGAATGGGAATGCAGGAACGGGAATAGGAATGGGAGCTGGGAATGCAGGAATGGGAGCTGGGAATGCAGGAATGGAAATACAGGAATGGGAGCTGAGAATGCAGGAATGGGAGCTGGGAATGCAGGAATGGGGGCCGGGAATGCAGCAATGGAAATACAGGAATGGGAGCTGGGAACCAGGAATGGGAGCTGGGAATGCAGGCTGGATTTGGGATTTGGAGCCACTCCCCCTGAGCCTGGATTTGGGATTTGGAGCTCCCCCAAACCCGGATTTGGGATCTGGAGCCCCCCCAGCCGAGCACGTGGAGGTTTTGCAGCTGGAAACTGGGGAGTTTTTCCTAAATCAGGGTAGGTTTTAATTTTTGGGTTTTTTTGGGCACTCAGAGGGTGAGAGCTCCTGGTCTGGAGCATCTCCAGTTGGGATTTCCCTCCCTGGGAATTCCTGCAGGGATGGAAATATCCCGAGAGAGTTGGAGGACTTTGAGGATTTAATCCTTAATTTGGGATGGGATTTTAAAACCCTGCCTTGAATTTAAACCAACCCCCCTCACTCTGGAGCTGCTGGAATTGGGAATTTTCCCATTTCCCCCCCTTTTTTCCCATTTCCCCCCCTTTTTTCTGCTTTCTCTCTTTTTCCCCTTTCCATCTTTCCCTTTTCCCCTTTNTTCCTCTTTCCCCCTTTTTTCCCCTTCTCCCTCCTTTTCTTTTCTCTCCCTTTCCCCCTGTTTCTTTTCTCTTTTTCCCCTTTCACCTGTTTCTTTTTTCCTCTTTTCCCCCTTTTTTCCCTCCGTGGTCCCTGCCTCATTCCCGGGCTCGCTGCCCCATCCTTGATCCAATCCCATCAATCAGAGCTCACTCATCCCTGCTGGGAAAAACCAAACCCGGGAATAAAAATCAAACCGGGAATAAAACCCAAACCCAGGATAGAAACCAAACCCGGGAATAAAAATCAAACCCAGGAATAAAAAACAAACCCATGATTAAAAAACAAACCCGGGATAAAAAAACAAACCCGGGATTAAAAACCAAATCTGGAATAAAAACCAAACCTGGGATAAAAAACCAAACCCAGAATAAAAATCAAATCCGGGATAAAAAACCAAATCTGGAATAAAAACCAAACCCAGAATAAAAACCAAACTTGTGAATAAAAACCAAACCCAGAATAAAAACCAAACCCGGATTAAAAACCAAACCTGGGATTAAAAACCAAACTCGGGATTAAAACTAAACCTGGGATTAAAAATCAAACCTGGGATTAAAAACCAAACCCGGATTAAAAACCAAATCTGGGATTAAAAACCAAACNGAGAGTTGGAGGACTTTGAGGATTTAATCCTTAATTTGGGATGGGATTTTAAAACCCTGCCTTGAATTTAAACCAACCCCCCTCACTCTGGAGCTGCTGGAATTGGGAATTTTCCCATTTCCCCCCCTTTTTTCCCATTTCCCCCCCTTTTTTCTGCTTTCTCTCTTTTTCCCCTTTCCATCTTTCCCTTTTCCCCTTTCTCCCCTTTTTTCCCCTTTTCCCCTTCCCTCCCTTTTTATCCTTCCCCTTTTCCCTCCCCTTTTTTATATTTCCCCATTTCCCCCTTTTTCCTTTCCCCCTTTCCTTTTACCTTTCCCCCTTTTCCTCCCATTTTTATCTTTNCCTCCGTGGTCCCTGCCTCATTCCCGGGCTCGCTGCCCCATCCTTGATCCAATCCCATCAATCAGAGCTCACTCATCCCTGCTGGGAAAAACCAAACCCGGGAATAAAAATCAAACCGGGAATAAAACCCAAACCCAGGATAGAAACCAAACCCGGGAATAAAAATCAAACCCAGGAATAAAAAACAAACCCATGATTAAAAAACAAACCCGGGATAAAAAAACAAACCCGGGATTAAAAACCAAATCTGGAATAAAAACCAAACCTGGGATAAAAAACCAAACCCAGAATAAAAATCAAATCCGGGATAAAAAACCAAATCTGGAATAAAAACCAAACCCAGAATAAAAACCAAACTTGTGAATAAAAACCAAACCCAGAATAAAAACCAAACCCGGATTAAAAACCAAACCTGGGATTAAAAACCAAACTCGGGATTAAAACTAAACCTGGGATTAAAAATCAAACCTGGGATTAAAAACCAAACCCGGATTAAAAACCAAATCTGGGATTAAAAACCAAACCTGGGATTAAAAACCAAACTCGGGATTAAAACCAAACCTGGGATTAAAAACCAAACCTGGGCTGCTCCCACCCCCTCCCCTCCCAGTCCTGCTCCCATTTTGGGATTTTGGGATTTTGGGATTTTGGGATCGATCCCATCGCCCTCTCCCAAACCTGCCCTGCAGGGCCCTGCCTGTTACATGGAGTAAATTAAATAAATGGAATAAATAAAATAAATAAATAGAATTAAGCGGAATAAATGAAATAAATAAATGGGATAAATGAAAGAAATCAAATAAATAAATGAAAAAATGACATAAATAAATGGAATAAACAGAATAAATGGAATAAATAAATGAAAAAAATGAAATAAAAGATGGAATAAATGAAATAAATGAATGAATAAACAGAATAAAGGGAAGAAATGAGGTAAAGGAAGGAATAAGCGATCGTTCCGGGTCGCTTTCTGCTTGTTCATCCCCGGGGGCGGACCGGGAGGAGCTTCCGCTGCTGGAACGGAACGGAACGGAACGGCCTCTCCTTCTCCGGGAGGGAAATTCGATTTGAATCCCTGGGGGAAAAGAGAAAAAATGAAATAAAAAGGGAAGTTAAGGCGCTCTCGGCTCCCAGCGAAGGGAATTTGAAATTTCAGTTTTACCCCTGGGTTGGAGGGGGTTAAACATCACCCGGGGCAATTCCCTGATGGGCAACGACTGAAAAATTGGGGTCCCCCCTTAATTGGGGTCCCCCCTTAATTGGGGTCTCCCCTTTAATTGGGGTCCCCCCTTTAATTGGGGTCTCTCCATGGCCGGGGTCTCCGCTTTAATTGGGGTCCCCCCTTAATTGGGGTCTCCCCTTTAATTGGGGTCCCCCCTTAATTGGGGTCTCTCCATGGCCGGGGTCCCCCTTTAATTGGGGTCCCCCCTTAATTGGGGTCTCTTTTTTAATTGGGGTCCCCCTTTAATTGGGGTCTCCCCTTAATTGGGGTCTCTCCATGGCCGGGGTCCCCCTTTAATTGGGGTCTCCCCTTAATTGGGGTCTCCCCTTTAATTGGGGTCCCCCCTTAATTGAGGTCTCCTCTTTAATTGGGGTCTCCTCTTTAATTGGGGTCTCTCCATGGCCGGGGTCTCCTCTTTAATTGGGGTCCCCCCTTAACTGGGGTCTCTCCATGGCCGGGGTCCCCCTTTAATTGGGGTCCCCCCTTAATTGGGGTCCCCCCTTAATTGGGGTCCCCCCTTAATTGGGGTCCCCCCTTAATTGGGGTCCCCCCTTAATTGGGGTCCCCCCTTAATTGGGGTCCCCCCTTAATTGGGGTCCCCCCTTAATTGGGGTCTCCCCTTTAATTGGGATCTCCCTTTAATTAGGATCTCTCTGTGATCAGGGGCTCCCCTTAATTGGAGTCTCCCCTTAATTGGGATCTGCCTTGTTTGGGGGTCTCCCCTTGCTTGGAGTCCCCCTTTACTTGAGATCTCCCTTTAGTTGGGGTCTCCTCTTAATTGGGATCTCCCCTTAATTGGGGTCCCCCTTTAATTGGGATCTCCCCTGTTTGGGGTCTCCCTTTTTCTGGGATCTCCCCTTAATTAGGGTCTCCCTGTGATCAGGGGCTCCCCTTAATTGGGATCTCCCCTTAATTGGCTCCTCTTAATTGGGGTCTCCCCTTAATTGGGGTCTCTTTGATCAGGGGCTCCCCTTAATCGGGATCTCCCTCTGATCAGGGTCTCCCCTTCATTTGGGTCTTGCCCTTAATTAGGATCCCCCCTTACTGGGGTCTCTCATTGATTAGGGTCTCCCCTTAATTGGGATCTCCCTTTGATGGAAATCCGGGTGAGATCCCAAACCCGATCAGAATCCCGGGGGAATCAGAGCCCAAACCCGGGGGGACCCCGAGCGGTTCCAGCTCCAGGGCGGGCTCGGGAGCGCGGGTGGGGCCGATCCGCGCTGGAAAATCCCTTCCAGCCGCGCTTCTCCGGCATCCCAAGGGTTAAGCGGCGGCGCTGGGCTCCCGCCGGCGGAACTCGGCCAAGTCCGCGCTGCCCGCAGGAATCGCAGCCGGGGAGAGCCGGGGATGGCCCGGACCTGCCGCGACTCCCACCTCTATTACTACGGCATCAAATTCGCGCTCTCCGCCTACGCCACGCTCTTCTCGGTACGTTTTTCCTCATTTCCCCCCATTTTTTCCCATTTTTTTTCCCGCGTTTTTCCGTCTTTCCCCACGTTTTTCCCGGTTTTCCCACCCCCGCGGGGTGGATTTGGCTTTTCCAGCCCCTTTCGCTTTCCCTCGTCCCAATTTCCCCTTCCCAAAGTCCCCAAATCCTTCAGGAAAACCCGCGGTGCCTCCAAGCCCCCGCGGCCGCCTCCAAACTGGGCAATTCTGGCTCCAAACTGGGCATTTTTTGGCTTCAAACTCTGCAATTTTGGGCTCCAAACGGTCCGGTTTTGGGGTGAACCTGCGGGTTTTGGGGTTTTTCCAAGCGCATCCTCCCCCATGAGTCCTTTGTGGCCGCGAGTCCCGTTTGAAGCAGAAAAAAATCGTGAAAAATCCATTTTTTCCACCCCACAGGTGCCCCCTGCAGACATTGAAGGGGTTTCAGTGGCGTTTTTGTCGGGAAAATTCCAAATAAAGCGATTTTTAGGCGGTTTTGAAGCCCTGGACTCTGCTCAGGGCGGGATTTCCCCGCACCTGGGAGGCGGAAACACCTGCGGGAGAGGGGAGGGCAAAACCGGGAATTCCGCCCGTTTCGGGGTCTCTTTTTGGGTTTGTTTTGGGTAATTCGGACTTTATTTCCAGATATTTCCTCCCAGGGTTAAATAACCCCGGGGTGTGGCGGATTTCCCAGGTGTGAGCACAGAAACTCCTCCGCAGGTGCCCGGAAATGGTTTTAATTTCGGTTTTTATTGATTTTTGACCCATGAACGAGCTCGGCCCAGCCCTCATATCTCAGGGCTTGGGCCAAGGCCAAAAATCACCAAAATTTGGATTTTTTGGGAATATCTCCTGGATTTCCCAGGCTCGGTCGGGTGGGAGAGCTCCAAGGGGCCAGACCTCTGTGACATTCCCAGAACCCCCAAAATTCCGGATTTCTCCCTCGTTTCTGGCTCAGGGTGGAGTTTTGGGTGGGATTTGTGGAATATTCCAAACAAATCCGGCGCAAATCCCAAGATTTGGGTTCCCAAGGAGCCGATCCCGCTCAGTTTGGGCTTTCCCAGAGGTTTTAGGGCTGTTGAAGGAATTTCCTCTCAATTCCACTTTGGGAATCGTGGATGAACTCTGGGATAATTCCCAGGTTTTTGGGGGAATTTTGGGAGAGCTCCGTGGAGAATCCAGCAGCGAGAGGCTCGGATTGGCCCCAAAACCGGGAAAACAACGCCAAAAAGCCCCACTGGGGATGGCTCCAACCCCGGGATGTTCCCGGCGGGAATTCTGCTCCAGGGAATCCGCGGGAATTGTGCGGCTCCGGAGCCTTTCAGCCTGACCTAATTCCGCCCTCATTTGCATAATCGCAGCCCAATTAATTCCGAACACCCTCCAAGGCTCGTTAACCCCATGGCCGGGGATGTTCTTCCCAATAAAAGCAGGATTTTGTAGGAATTCCCTTTGGGAATTTGACTCCTTTGAATAAAATCCCAAGGATGAGGTTTGGGGTTGATGATTCCCAATTTTCCAGCTCAGGGTTGTCCCAGCCTGTGGAAAATTGTGGAAAATCTGGTGGAGCGAAGATTTGGGATTTTCTTTTCCCCCAAAATACTCTCCTTCTCTTTTCTTGGAAATTCCAAAAACATAAAAAATACGGAAAATTCTTTTCCCACAAAATGGAGAGCAGATGTTTCAACAGACGCTGCTAATCCTGAAAATCCCAAAAATTCTGAAACCCCTGAAAATCCCAGAAACCCTGAAAACCCTAAGAATTCTGAAACCCCTGAAAATCCCTGAAAACTGAAAATCCCGAAAACTCTGAAAATCCTGAAAATCCCAAAATCCCTGAAAACTGAAGATCCCGAAAACTCTGAAAATCCTGAAAACCCCAAAAGCCCCCAAAATCCAAAATTCCATGGATTCAGAGTCACCTCCATGTCTGAGGGATCTCAGGAAGGGAATTCCATGGATTTGGGGTCATCTCCATGGTTTGGGGATCCCAGGGAGGGAATTCCATGGATCTGAAAACCCTGAAAACCCCAAAAATCCGAAATTCCATGGATTCGGAGTCACCCCTATGTCTGAGGGAACCCAGGGAGGAAATTCCATGGATTCAGAGTCTCCTCCATGGTTTGGGATTGCTGGAGAGGGAATTCCATGGATCCAGGGTCATCTCCATAGTTTGAGAGATTCTGGGAAGGAAATTTCCTGGATCCAGAGTCATCTCCATGGTTTGGGGATCCCTGGGAGGGAATTCCGTGGGTTTGGGGTCATCTCCATGGTTTGGGGATCCCTGGGAGGCAATTCCATGGATCTGAAAACCCCAAAAATCCAGAATTCCATGGATTCGGAGTCACCACCACGTCCGAGGGATTCTGGGGAGGAAATTTCCTGGATCCAGAGTCATCTCCATGATTTGGGGATCCCTGGGAGGCAATTCCATGGATCTGAAAACCCTGCAAAATCCTGAAGACTCTTAAAATCCTGAAAGCTCCGAAAATCCTGAAAATCTCCAAAATTCTGAAAACTGAAATGCCCAAATATCCCGAAAATCCTGACTAAGCCCTGACTATCCCTTCCAATGGCGTGCAGGTGCTGGGGCTGCTGATCCTGAGCGTGGGGATCTACGCCGAGGCGGAGCGGCAGCGGCACCGGACGCTGGAGGGGATTTTCCTGGCGCCGGCCGTGCTGCTGCTCCTGCTGGGAATCTGCGTCTTCCTGGTCTCCTTCGTGGGCATGGTCGGGAGCCTGCGCGACAACCGCGCCCTGCTGAGGCTGGTGAGCGCAGGGGAGGGGGTTCCGTGGGGCTGGGGGTTCCAGGGAGGGAATTCCGTGGGTTTGGGGTCATCTCCATGGTTTGGGGATCCCTGGGAGGGAATTCC
Source organism: Irena cyanogastra (assembly GCA_013397155.1). Lineage (NCBI taxonomy): Eukaryota > Metazoa > Chordata > Aves > Passeriformes > Irenidae > Irena > Irena cyanogastra. Next base: position 63,620 of record VWZV01004699.1, read on the forward strand.
GTGGGTTTGGGGTCGTCTCCATGGTTTGGGGATCCCTGGGAGGGAATTCCGTGGGTTTGGGGTCATGTCCGTGGTTTGGGGATCCCAAGGAGGGAATTCTGTGGGGTCAGGGTCAGCTCCATGGTTTGGGAGTCCTGGACAGGGAATTCTGTGAATTTGGGGTCACCTCCGTGGTTTGGTGATCCTGGGCAGGAAATTCCATGGATTTGGTTGGGGTCACCTCTGTGGTTCGGGGATCCCAAGGAGGGAATTCTGTGGGGTCAGGGTCACCTCCATGGTTTGGGAGTTCTGGACAGGGAATTCTGTGAATTTGGGGTCACTTCCGTGGTTTGGGGATCCCAAGGAGGGAATTCCGTGGATTTGGGGTCACCTCTGTGATTTGGGGGTCCTGGGCAGGGAATTCTGTGGATTTGGAGTCACCTCTGTAGTTTGGGGATCCCAGGGAGGGAATTCCATGGATTCAGGGTCACCTCCATGGTTTGGGGATCCTGGGCAGGGAATTCTGTGGATTTGGAGTCACCTCCGTGGTTTGGGGATCCCAAGGAGTGAATTCTGTGGATTTGGGGTCACCTCCGTGGCTTGGGGACCCCTGGGAGGCAATTCCATGGATTCAGAATCTCCACCATGTCTAAAGGGTCTTAAGGAGGGAATTCCATGGATTTGGGGTCACCTCCGTGATTTGGGGGTCCCAAGCAGGGAATTCCATGGATCCAGGGTCATCTCCAGGGTTTGGGGATCCCAAGGAGGGAATTCTGTGGATTTGGGGTCCCCTCCGTGATTTGGGGGTCCCAAGGAGGGAATTCTGTGGATTTGGAGTCACCTCTGTGGTTTGGGGACCCCTGGGAGGAAATTCTGTGGGTTCTGAGTCACCTCCGTGGTTTGGGGATCCTGGGCAGGGAATTCTGTGGGTTTGGGGTCACCTCCGTGATTTGGGGGTCCCAGACAGGGAATTCTGTGGGTTTGGGGTCGTCTCCATGGTTTGGGGTTCCCAAGGAGGGAATTCCTTGGATTTGGACTCATCTCTGTGGTTTGGGATTGCTGGAGAGGGAATTCCATGGATCCAGGGTCATCTCCAGGGTTTGGGGATCCCAGGGTGGGAATTCCATGGATTTGGGGTCGCTTCCATGGTTTGGGGATCCCGGGCAGGGAATTCCATGGATCCAGACTCATCTCTGTGGTTTGGGGATCCCTGGGAGGGAATTCTGTGGGTTTGGGGTCACCTCTGTGGTTTGGGGATCCCAAGGAGGGAACTCCATGGATTCCAATTCCAAACCAGGCCTGGGAGGTCTTAAGAAGGGAATTCCATGGATTCAGGGTCACCTCCATGGTTTGGGGATCCCGGGGAAGGAATTCTGTGGGTTTGGGGTCACCTCCATGGTTTGGGGATCCCGGGGTGGGAATTCCGTGGATTTGGGGTCACCTCCATGGTTTGGGGATCCCGGGGTGGGAATTCCATGGATTTGGGGTCATCTCCGTGGTTTGGGGATTCCAGGGAGAGAATTCCATGGATTTGGGGTCGCCTCCATGGTTTGGGGATCCCGGGGTGGGAATTCCATGGATTTGGAGTCACCTCCGTGGTTTGGGGATCCCGGGGAGGAAATTCCACCATAATTTCCCTGCCGAAGTCCATCCCAGGATGCGAATTCCCAAGGCAAAGCGCCTGCCCCTCCCTGCCAGGCCGGGCTTTGTGGGAGCGGGCGGTGAAAAGCCGGGAATTGCTGCGGACAGGGAGGAGCAGGGAGCAATCAGAGCCCTTGTGCGATCGGGAATTGTCCCTCCAGGAGGATTCCCGGGAACAAAAGCAATCAGGGAGAGAGGCCTGGAGGAGCTTTTGGAGCCGAGCTGGGCCTGGCAGCTGCGGGTTTTTGGGTTTTTATGGAAAACCGGGGAAATTGTGTTTAAAGGGAGCCGGGATTTGTGTTTCAAATGTTCTGGGATTGTGTTTAAAAGGATCGGGGTTTGGATTTGAAAGGATTGGGATTTGAATTTAAAAGGATCTGAATTTGTGTCTAAAAAAATCTGAGATTGTGTTTAAACCTGGATTTGTGTTTAAAAGGATTGGGAATCTTGTTTGGAAGGATCTGGATTCGTGTTTAAAAGGATTTGGGATCATGTTTAAAAGGATCCTAATCTGTGTCTAGAAGGATCGGGGTTGTGTTTAAACCCGGATTTGTGTTTAAAAGGATCTGGGATTTGTGTTTAAACCTGGATTTGTGTTTCAAAGGACCTGGGATTGGTGTCTAAACACGGATTTGTGTCTCCAAGGATCTGGGATTGGTGTTTAAACTCGGATTCATGTTTAAAAGGATCTGGGATTTGTGTTTAAACCTGGATTTGTGTTTCAAAGGACCTGGGATTGGTGTCTAAACACGGATTTGTGTTTAAACCTGGATTTGTGTTTCAAAGGACCTGGGATTGGTGTCTAAACACGGATTTGTGTCTCCAAGGATCTGGGATTGGTGTTTAAACTCGGATTCATGTTTAAAAGGATCTGGGATTTGTGTTTAAACCTGGATTTGTGTTTCAAAGGACCTGGGATTGGTGTCTAAACACGGATTTGTGTTTAAACCTGGATTTGTGTTTCAAAGGACCTGGGATTGGTGTCTAAACACGGATTTGTGTCTCCAAGGATCTGGGATTGGTGTTTAAACTCGGATTCATGTTTAAAAGGATCTGGGATTTGTGTTTAAACCTGGATTTGTGTTTCAAAGGACCTGGGATTGGTGTCTAAACACGGATTTGTGTTTAAACCTGGATTTGTGTTTCAAAGGACCTGGGATTGGTGTCTAAACACGGATTTGTGTCTCCAAGGATCTGGGATTTGTGTTTGAACCTGGATTTGTGTTTCAAAGGACCTGGGATTGGTGTCTAAACACGGATTTGTGTCTCCAAGGATCTGGGATTGGTGTTTAAACCCGGATTCATGTTTAAAAGGATCTGGGATTTGTGTTTAAACCTGGATTTGTGTTTCAAAGGACCTGGGATTGAACCCGGATTTGTGTCTCCAAGGATCTGGGATTGGTGTTTAAACCCGGATTCATGTTTAAAAGAGTTGGGAATCTTGTTTCAGAGGATCTGGGACTGATGTTTAAACCCGGATTCGTGTTTAAAAGGATCTGGGATTCGGGTTTAAACCTGGATTTGTGTTTCACAGGACCCGGAATTCAGGTTTAAACCCGGATTTGTGTCTCAAAGGATCTGGGATTGGTGTTTAAACCTGGATTGGTGTTTAAAAGAATCTGGGATTGATGTTTAAACCTGGATTTGTGTTTCAAAGGACCCGGAATTCAGGTTTAAACCCGAATTTGTGTCTCAAAGGATCTGGGATTGGTGTTTAAACCCGGATTGGTGTTTAAAAGAATCTGGGACTGCTGTTGGTAGGAGCCGTGCTGGTTTCTGCCCGGGCCGGGAATGTGCCGTTCCCGCTGGAATCGTGGATGATTTGATGATTTCTGCCCGGGCCGTGCCGTTCCCACTGGAATCGCGGATGATTTGATGATTTCTCCCCGGGCCGTGCCGTTCCTGCTGGAATTGCGGATGATTTGTTGATTTGTGCCCGGGCCGTGCCGTTCCTGCTGGAATCGCGGATGATTTGATGATTTGTGCCCGGGCCGTGCCGTTCCCGCTGGAATCGCGGATGATTTGATGATTTGTGCCCGGGCCGTGCCGTTCCCGCTGGAATCGCGGATGATTTGATGATTTGTGCCCGGGCCGTGCCGTTCCCGCTGGAATCGCGGGTGATTTGATGATTTGTGCCCGGGCCGTGCCGTTCCCGCTGGAATCGCGGATGATTTGATGATTTGTGCCCGGGCCGTGCCGTTCCCGCTGGAATCGCGGATGATTTGATGATTTCTCCCCGGGCCGTGCATTCCCGCTGGATGATGAATCGCGGATGATTTGATGATTTCTGCCCGGGCCGTGCCGTTCCCGCTGGAATCGTGGATGATTTGATGATTTGTGCCCGGGCCGTGCCGTTCCCGCTGGAATTGTGGATGATTTGTTGATTTGTGCCCGGGCCGTGCCGTTCCTGCTGGAATCGCGGATGATTTGTTGATTTGTGCCCGCTCAGCGCGGCTGAAGGCTCCATCCATCTCCGCCCCCGCCGCGGCTCCGCTCTCGTTCATCCCCGGGAACGAACGCGCCGCTCCCGACGCCCCCAAACCCTCGGGATCCATGTCCCGGAACTCCAGCCCCCGGGATTTGTGCTCCGGAGGGAGAGGATTCGCGTTCACCCGCCCAAATGTCGGGGTTTGGGAACAATGAGCGAGGAACAAAACCTTGGAGGGCGTTCAGGGAGGGAAGGAGCAGCTCCCGGGAGGGATCGATCAGTTCCCAGGTTTCTCTGGGATTTGGATGGATGAGCTCGTTAGCGGCCGCATTAATTGAATTGGAATCGAGCAGCTCTTCCTGACTCAGCATCCAGAGCCGGAGAAAGATTTCCTTGGGAGGTTTCTCCAAGAAATGCGGAATTTGTTTGGGGCTTTGTGCCGGGGGAGACCCTCGGGCTCCTTCCCGATCCCTTCCCAATCCCCTTCCTGATCTTCTTTTCTTGATTCCCTTCCTGATCTTTTCTTGATCCCTTCCTGGTCCCCTTCTTGATCCTTTCTTCATCCCTTCCCAGTCCCTTCCCAGTCCCTTCCCAATCCCTTCCCAGTCCCTTCCCAGTCCCTTCCCAATCCCTTCCCAATCCCTTCCCAGTCCTTTCTTGATCCCTTCCCTGGTCCCTTCCTGATCCCTTTCTTGATCTCTTCCCAATCCCTTCCCAGTCCTTTTTTGATCCCTTTCTTGATCCCTTCCCAGGCCCTTCCCGGTCCCTTCCCGATCCCTTTCTTGATCCCTTCCTGATCCCTTCCTAGTTCCTTCCCGATCCCCCAACCCTTCTTGATCCCTTCCTGATCCCTTTCTGACCCTTCCCAATCCCTTCCCAATCCCTTCCCAGTCCTTTCTTGATCCCTTCCCAATCCCTTCCTGATTCCCCAACCCTACCTGATCCCTTCCCAGTCCCTTCCTAGTCCCTTCCCGATCCCCCAACCCTTCCTGATCCCTTTCTGACCCTTCCCAGTCCCTTCCCAATCCCTTCCCGGTCCCTTCCCAGTCCCCTCTCCGGGAGGGACAGGCAGGGACACGTTGGGCCCCGGCCACCGAGGCGGAATTTGGGCCGGAATTCCCAGGGCGGATTCCTGGCTCCCCTGGCGCCCAGCTCAGTCCCTAACACCAGAATTCCTGAATTCCTCCTTGCAGTTCTTCTGGGTGCTCCTGCTGATCTTCCTGACGGAGCTGCTGCTGATCCTCATGGAGATCATCTTCGAGAGCAAGGTGGGACGGGCCGGCACCAGGTCATTCCCGAAAACGGGATGGCTGTTCCCAAAAACTGAATCGGAATTCCCAAAAACTCCATTGTCCTTCCCAAAAATTCCATTGTCCTTCCCAAAAATTCCATTGTCCTTCCCAAAAAAGGAATGGTCATTCCCAAAAATTCCATTGTCATTCCCAAAAAAGGAATGGTCATTCCCAAAAATTCCATTGTCTTTCCCAAAAATGGAGTGGTCCTTCTCAAAAACTGAATCAGAATTCCTAAAAATTCCATTGTCCTTCCCAAAAATTCCATTGTCATTCCCAAAAAAGGAATGGTCATTCCCAAAAATTCCATTGTCCTTCCTAAAAATTCCATTGTCATTCCCAGAAAAGGAATGGTCATTCCCAAAAATTCCATTGTCCTTCCAAAAAATTCCATGGTCATTCCCAAAACCAGGGTGGTTATTCCCAGAAATTGAATTGTTATTCCCAAAAATTCCATTGTTGTTCACAAAACCAGCATGGTCATTCCCAAAAATTTGATTGTAATTCCCAAAAACTGAATGGTCATTCCCAAAAATTGAATGGTCATTCCCAAAAACTGAATGTTCATTCCCAAAAATTGAATGTTTATTCCCAAAAATTCCATTGTCATTCCCAAAACCAGAACAGTTATTCCCAAAAATTGAATTGTTATTCCCAAAAATTGAATGGTTCTTCCTGAGAATTGAATTATAATTCCTGACCATGGAATTGTCATTCCCAAAAATTCCATTGTCATTCCTGACTATGGAATGGTTATTCCTGAAAATGGAATTCTTATTCCCAAAAATCAAATTTTTATTCCTGACCATGGAATTGTTACTCCTGAAAATGGAATGGTCATTCTCAAAAATTGAATTGTTACTCCCAAAAATTGGATTTTTAGTCCTGACTATGGAATTGCCATTCTCAAAAATGGAATTGCCATTCTCGACCATGGAATGGTTATTCCCAAAAATTGAATTGTTACTCCCAAACTGGAATTGTCATTCCTGACCATGGAATGAATGGTTNGTTGCCATTCCCCACACTGGAATTCTCATTCCCCAAACTGGAATTGTCATTCCTGACCATGGAATGAATGGTTATTCCCAAAATCCTGACCAAGCAATTTTATTTTTTTTATTCCTGACCATGCAATTGTTACTCCCCAGGATGGAACAGTTATTCCCAAAAATTTGTTATTCCCAAAACTGGAATTTTCGTTGCTGACCATGGAATTGCCGTTCCCCAAACTGGAATTGCCATTCCTGACACTGGGATTGCCATTCCCCAAACTGGAATTGCCATTCCTGGCCATGGAATTGCCATTCCTCAGACTGGAATTGCCATTCCTGACACTGGGATTGCCATTCCTGACACTGGAATTCTCGTTCCCCAAACTGGACTTGCCATTCCCCAAACTGGAATTCTCGTTCCCCAAATTGGAATTCTCGTTCTCCAAACTGGAATTCTCATTCCCCAAACTGGAATTGTCATTCCTGACACTGGAATTCTCATTCCCCAAACTGGAATTGTCATTCCTGACCATGGAATTGCCATTCCCCAAACTGGAACTGCCATTCCCCAGATTGGAATTGCCATTCCCCAAACTGGAATTCTCATTCCCCAGATTGGAATTGCCGTTCCCCAAACTGGAATTGTCATTCCCCAGATTGGAATTGTCATTCCCCAAACCGGAGTTGCCATTCCTGACCATGGAATTGCCATTCCTGACCATGGAATTGCTGTTCCCCAAACTGGAATTCTCATTCCCCAAACTGGAATTGCCATTCCCCGGGATGCAGCTGGAGTTTTAAAGTTAAATTGCTTTGAGATGAATTTTAATTTGATGGGATGAATCAAAAGTTAATTAAGCCTGAATAATGAGGGAATTGTGGAAGCTCAAATCCGCCCGGAGCCAGGGATGCTCAGCAGCCTCCCAAACCCTGAGTTAATTGGATTTCAGGGAATTCATTTCAATATGCAAATCAGCTTCGTTGATATGCAAACGAGGCCCAGGCGATTAATGGGGTTGGGATTTTGGGGGGAGAGGTTCAAGTCCCACCTGGAAAACTGGGACTGAATTCCAGAGGGATTCCCAGAAATGGAATGGGGATTCCCAAAAGCGGAATTGTCATTCCTGGAAATGGGATTTGGGTTGGGATTGGGATTGGGGTTTGGGGTTGGGGTTGGGATTGGGATTGGAGTTGGGATTGGGGTTGGGGTTGGGATTGGGGTTGGGGTTGGGATTGGGATTGGGGTTGGGATTGGAGTTGGGATTGGAGTTGGGG
>VWZV01004700.1:6777-33848 GCA_013397155.1 Irena cyanogastra
TTTTTTTTGCCAAATTGCAATTTTTAGTGCTGGGGTAGCATCCTCTAACTGACCTAATGGCTGCACAGCTGATAATCAGTGGGCAAAATGGCAGCGTGACCCAATTTTTATGCCCTACCAAGCAGAAAAGTTTGATTTTGCTTTATGTATGAAATGATCAATAAAAATAAAAAATAACCCCTTGAAAAGTCTTAAATAATACCTTAAAAGAAAGGAAATTATATAATCCTAACATAACTTTAGCATCACAGCTGTTAATAAGAAGAACACAGAACTGAAACTAACAGCATGAAATATGATGAGCTTGAAATTGTATTGAACTGGTGAGCAAATTAAACACAATTTATTTAAGGCGATATCTAAAAGAAGGATGAGATATAAATTACAGATTGCCCTCATATTGTATATTTACAGGTGCTTGAAATTTCTCTATGTGCCTGAATTTTCCTTTCTGAACTGTCTCAGGCATAGAAGATCCATACTTGTTTCCTGTACAATGAGTGAACAACACAGAGTAAGCATTCGAGGTAACATAATTTTCAAAGGGTACACAGCAAGCTCCAGGTGTTCGGATGCTCCAAAACTGCAACTGGAACAGGTTTTATACTTTAAAAATGGACAAAAGAGTAGATAGATCAATCATGGTTTAGCTACAATACAGAGACTGAATAATTAAAGTAATCTATATTTTAGTTAATCCTTAGTCAAAGGACACAATCACTGGATTTCAGACTGTGCAAAAGTAGACATATTACTTACCTGAGATGGGGAAACTCCACAGAAATAAAATCAACATTTATGAGTGTAAAGAGTAAGTGTAAAAGAAGCACTACTCTGTATACAAGGGACATCTTCCAAGGCACATTTGTGAATTCAATTAACTCTAAGGATCATGTCTTTTCTTAAGCTTGTGCTTATATAATGTAAAACTCACGATGTTGGGGCAAGATTGTCTAAATTTACTGGTGGTTTGCACCATTTGAAGGAACTACCTCTGCCTTGTCCCCCTGACTCAGGGATAGATTAATCTGTTAATATCAGATGTGGAGGTATTATTTAAAACTCTATCATTTTCCAATATTAAGCAAATATTAAACACAGACAAAGGGAACTGAAGGAAGAATATAATGTGAAAACTTAGAATAGTGTCACTCAGATCTAAAAGAAAATTAAATTAAAAATAAGTGACCTTATTTTGTTCTGCTTTATTTACTATTAATAATTTAGTATGGGTTAAAAAAATACAGTGTGAATAAACTTATAAAGCCAGAGAAGTGACATATTTACTATCATACATGGAATACTGTCATTTTTTAACCCCAGCCAGCAGCTCAGCCCCACAGAACTTCTCACTGTCCCCCCACCGCTAGGCTGGGAAGAGAATCAGAAGCGTTCAAGTGAGAAAACTCGTGGGTTGAAATAAAGTTTAATAGGTAAAGCAAAAGCTGCTTTTTCAGACAGCTACAGGCAAAGCAAAAAAGGAATTCCTTTGTTTCCTATGGACAAAAAGGTGTTCAGCCACCTCCAGGTGATCAGGGACCCATCAAATGTAGTGGTGACTTGGGAAGAGAAATGTCATCACTCCAAATGTCCCCCTTTGCCTCTTCTTTCCCCTGTATTACACTGTTTTACACAAGTGTGACACCATATGGCATGGGATGAAGAAAAACATCCTCTGGCCATTTGGCCCAGCTGTGCCCCTTCCCAGCTCCTTGTGCACCCCCAGCCTGCTCACTGGTGGGGTGGAGTGAGAGGCACAAAAGCTCTTGACTTTTGACTGAGTGTTAGTGCCACTCAGCAACATCTAAAACATCCCTGTGTTATCAACACTCTTTTCATCACAAATTCAAAACATAACACCACACAAGTTCCTAGGAAAAAAATTAACTCTATCCCAGCCAAAATCAGTACAAGTGCATTAGATTGTAGACACGAGTCACAATCCTTATATTGCAAAACTGAAAAGTAAAATATTTCATTATTTCAGGGCAATCCAGATACAAATATCCTTGAACTCCAGACTATACTTCTGTCTTTGATTTGGTTGCACATTGAACTGCAAGAGAATGTGTCCCATTTGGATCATTGCCAGGTTAGCTGGACATTTTTAAGCCAAAACTGACCTCAGAGTTCAACAAAGTCAAGTGGCCATCAATATATGTATGCTTACATGCAAGCATCATTTTGCTCACTATAAATTGCTCCTTTCTATCCAATGGGCAGCTGTATTCTGTCACTTATATCCTCAGAATGAATTTAAGGTGTCCTTCTATTTTTCTGTATTCCACCATTATGGTAATAAAATTTTAAGTCACCAGAGAAGGACTCTGCTTGGAGAGGAAATCACACAAGCTCTTAACCAGATGCAGGTGGAGCAAGAAGGCTTAGTACTATTGTACTGTTTGATCATCTAGAAGAAACTGCAAATCTAATCAGATCCCTATGTTGAGAACTTCATGAACAAAAACCAGGCACATACACTCAAAGCAGAGGAGATGATATAACCTCATCCAAAGCCTCCTGTTGCTTTCCACATCCCACACTAATCATTTAAATCTGAATTGTGCGAGACTTGGCCAGCTTGCTCTCATCTGTGCCTGAGACTTACCCAGACGCAGAAAAACATCTGACAACTTTTTATGTGGGATGAGAGAGGTATAAAACTCCATGTCACGATCATGCCAAAACCATCATATCTAGATTTTCATTTTATTTAGTAGAGCAATAGGGTTTTTGTGTCAAATTTGATTAAATTTTACAGAATTTTTATAGCAGTTGTTGCATATATTTTTAATCATCTTTATTATTAAAAGAAGAGAGAGAAGTTGCCAGTGCTATCAATATAAAACTACAGCAATACAATCTCCAGCGAGGCACTTAAAATATTAATTCATAGACGATATGCAAGATTAAAAGATTAAGCATATTTTCATTATGAAAATATTGCTAATGCTAGTTTTACTTCCATAAAACTGCAACTTTAACAGCAGCTTTGATATCATTGTTTTGTGCATGTGACAGTAGTGCAAAAGTTATGAGTCAGCAGTGCCCTGACAGCCAGGAGAGACAAGCGCATCCTTGGTGCATCAGGCACAGCACGGCCAGCTGGGCAAGGGAGGGGATTGTCCCTCTCTGCCCTGCACTGGGGCAGCCTCACCTTGAGTATTGTGTGCAGTTTTGGGTGCCACAGTATCAGAACAATATTAAACTATTAGACAGTGTCCAGAGAAAGGCAACAAAGATGGTGAAGGGCCTTGAGGGGAAATCATATGAGGAGCAGCTGAGGTCACTTGGTCTGTTCAGCCTGGAGGAGAGGAGACTGAGGAGAGACCTCACTGCAGTCTGCAACTTCCTTGAGGGGAGCACAGGAGGGACAGGCACTGATCTCTTCTCCATAGTGACCAGTGGCAGGACCAGTGAGAGAATGTCCTGAAGTTGTGTCAGGGGAGGTTTAGTTTAGATATTAGGAAAAGGTTCTTCACCCAGAGGGTGACTGTGCACTGGAAGAGGCTTCCCAGAGAAGTGGTCACAGCACCAGCCTGACAGAGTTCAAGAAGCATTTGGACAGTGTTCTCAGGTGTGTGGTGTGAATCTTGGGGCTGTTCTGAGCAGGGCCAGGGGTTGCACTCAATGATCATTGTGGGTCCATTCCAACTCAGCTTATTCCATGATTCTGAGACAACTGTTCTAGTAGGTATGCCTCTCAAGGAAGGGTAACGGGACAAATGAAATTAAAATTAGGGACATGGTTCAGTGCTGAACTTGGCAGTGTAATGTTTACACTTGGACTTGATGCTCTTAAGGACCTTTTCCTGTTTGTGGTTGTATGATTCTGTGAAAAGGCCCATGCATTGCTGAAATTAATGTCACAAAATTAGAGGCAACAACGCAACAGAGGGAAAGCCTGTTGGTAAACAGTGGCAGCAATTTTTAATAAAGTTTTGTACCTCATTGAGCAGATCTGAGAGGGATCAATTGTTTCCAGCACTACAGTAGAAATATAATTCTGAAATATGTTATCTACATTTCCACTCACCACTAGATAACTGATTTAGACAAATTATTAGATGATCAAAATAACTACAAAAATGTACAGAAGAAAATATAAAAGATAGCAGGGGTTTACCAAAGCTCACTTTTTTTTTTTTTAACAGCAAACAAAATTTCTTAGAAAAAGTTCATGAACAATCTAAGTACCTGATCATCTTGGAGAAGATGTTTTTCTGAGACAATATTTCTTCCTCTAATTCTTTTTAAAGGGAATACAGGGATTTGTTGATCAAAATTCTCTCAGTTACATCAGTCAAGAAGTAGAATCTCAATTCCATCTGTGTTTTTGTCCATCTTCCCCTTTCAGCGACCACATAAGCAACCAGCAAATATCTACTAATGGAGGTCTGAATTTAGGATAGTCAAGAGAAAGGTAAAAGGAAATTTTGCTTCTTTCTCCTTAATCTGAACACGCAGTACTTTCTCTCTAAGTACCTAAGGACGTACACCATGTGCTTTGGAAGCAAATAATAGGAGCAATAACTATTATCATTTGTACAGAGTTTTACATTTACCAATCTCTGTGAAGACAGTAATTACTTTACTGAAACAGAGGTTCTGTCATTTACATTTCTCCAGGACATACACACTGTTATGTGTGAATAGACTGAGAACATATTGTAGGTATATATTCTATCATCAATTAAAATTCTTTTTTAAACAAAGGGCAATCACTCTCAGAAAGCCAAATAAGGAGCTGTGAGCTCAAACTTTGCTATTAGCCCATCAAAATTCTGTAAAAGAAAGAAGAAAGAAGGCAAACTGGAAAGCCTAAGGGAGTTTTCACAACCTTCATCAGTGAACATGAGAGAATATTTTTTAAAAAATAATTTTAGGTATCATGGCAGCACTAAACTGACCTTTGCTAAGATGAGCAGGCTTCTACCCAGTGGTGGTTCTCCATGACCATAAATATAACGTGTACTAATACAAAAAATGGACGAGGGTGCCTTTTCTCTGGTCCTGAAGGCAGTGTCTCTTCTCCCCTCAGGGTGGGGTGGTCTGACCCACACAGGCTGTGATGGGCAATGCCTGACCTTCCTATCTCCAATAATGTGCCTGGTAAGCACAGGCCAAAACAGGAAAAAAAAAGGAAGGAGGAATTAAGTAGTAGAGAAGTTCATGGACCAGTGCTCTTACCCTGATTAATGGGAAACATAGCTTCAAGCTTCAAGAGTAATCCTAAAGTCTGATGTCAATTAGTGAAAGCAAAAATTAAAGAGTAGAAGGGTACTGGAAAGGATGTCTGCATATGCTACTTATTTGTGTTTTTTTCTTTCAAATATGTTACAATTTTTCTACATCACTCAGTTTTTTAACAGGACCTATAATTGTGGTGATATTTTAATTTTGTTAACTGATGTTGAGCAAATCTTCATTAGACAAACTCGCTTGCAATTTATCTCCTTTGAAATTAACAGTTTCCTCAGGAATTAATTTGATCCAATCTTTTCAGCTGTGTCCTAAAAGAGATTTGAGTAAAGAACCTTTTCACAAGTGACAATACTAGAATAAAAATTACTAAAACCTAAAGGAGTGGAATCAAACTGTTGGGAAAATTAAAAGAAAAAAAAATCCTTTCTCAGAAATGTAACTGCACTGTAACATTGACCATGATCTTGCTTTCCTATGGCTTTTTTGCAGTTACAACTGTAGGTCTCCAGACCAACATGGCTTGCTCAGCAAGCAGATGCATGACATCAGAAAAAAATATATTAAATGGAGATCACATCACATGGGACATTGATTCTGATTTACAGTAATCTTTCTGTATTCAAGTACAAAACATGCTATCTGCTGTCCTTTAGCGAATGAGAGTCTCTTTTTGTTCCATTGCCTATTGTATTTTTTCTAATTATAGCAGCTATTTTGGTTTAAAAAAGAAAAAGGAATATGACCCTTATTTCAAATATTTGTCCTCAGTTATTTAAGGCAAAAGTTAGCAGTATTCTACACATATTGTAAAAAAAATTTACCAATATTGTCTTACCAAACCTCTCCCCATTTATCTTCTTTGTTGTCTTTCATACAAGACAAAATTTTAGCAGAAGTCTCCAGATCAAACTTCTGAAAAGGGACACCAAACAATTTTGGACTAATCATCCAGAAAAGAGAGGCTCAGAATATAAATGAATGCATTATTCAAAGAGATATATTGCTTCCTTGTAAGGAAAACAAACAAACAAACCTCCCAAACTGACAACCAGACCGAAGCAACTGACCAAAAAGCCACACAATACACTACAGTTAAATAAACAGCAATATTTAAATGTCTCAAAGTATGCCATTGCCTACATGACTCAACAAAGAAGAAATTTCAGTGATCCTCTTCAAATTCTCTATTTTATTATTTTTTTTGGTCACAGTTTGGAAAGCTTCCTTTACATGAACTTGTTTCTTATGTTATCAAGGCAAAATGATGATGTGTTTCACTTGGTGTTACCATTCTAGAGATTAATGCATTTTAACCTGGATTTTTGATTGTTAGCAGCTATTCACATTATGCCTTCACATTTATTCTTTAAAAATAACCCAGAGAGTAAATAAAAATAACTTATTTATATAGTGCATGATGGAAAAAAAGAAAAAGTATTGGAAATATTGGATATGGAGTCTAACTGAGACTTTTCCTTATTTTTTTCCTCTTTTTCGTCCTTTTTTCCCCTGGTTTTGAAATGTTGCTGCTGCTTTTCATGGACCTGACAATAAAAAGAGACACTCTTATTCAGCAGGGCATAATCAATCCACTGCTGGGAGAGGAATTTTGGCGTAACTAGAGGAGACTGTCTCTTAAAAATCTGCTCTGAGCTTTCAGATCCTTCCAGGTTTCAACTCTGACCTAAATTCTTCGTGTCTTTGAGTCGCTGTGATTAAAAGGCATAAACTGAAACTTTCAGGGGACTTACGAATAAGAGTTCTGGAAAACACTGATTGTAAATTGATTGTTGTAAAATTGTTGCGAAATTATTAACACAAGGCATAAAATCAACTGTGTGACAGTCTGTAGAAATGTAACTCTTAATACATTAATTTTCTAATACTGCTACATGCAGTTGCTATTTATAGTTATGTAAAACCTGAAAAAAAATGTAGCAAAATGTTATCATATTTGTCTCTACTCTAAATATGTTTCTAAGATAATTTTTTGCACATTTCTGTAAAAGCCATGGGAAGATAATGCTTACAAAACAAAATAAAATGAACTGAAACAAATTGTCTTGTCTTCCAGGAAAAAGGAATTGAAAAAAAAATTTAAAAAAACCCCATAAACATTGGGCTTTTCTCTAAATTGAAAATTGCTTTGGTGAAATGTCTCTACTAATGAAAATGCATTTTGATTTACTAGCTAATAATTCAATATCTGGTAAAATGTTAATACTACAGCTTCCTTCCTTCCAGCTGATAGTTTTGCCATCTCCATGACAATCAAAATTAAAAATATGAAAGTAAAAAGTAACACATGAGATAAACTTAGCTAATAAACACAAAACAGAGCCCATTTGTAGTTGTTTCAGCTTAGATCCCAATACCCATTAGTTTTATTTCCCTTGAACTGCTTAATATGTAAAAAGAATTCCATATTGATGCTGCAACAGATATCTGTCCAGTTAGGTCTGACTCCATATCCTCTTATTAGTGAATGAAATGATTGAGCTCAATCTCCAGTGGTGTCTGAGCACCCTAAACATTGAAAGGCAAAAACTTCATGGAAGTCTGATTTTTACAGTGCAACGAGCTTCTGAACCCAAATTGTTTAATCCTTCCCTTTGAGAGTACTGCCAATGACAACAATGTTTTGCAGTGTAATTGACTGATGGAAAAGGTCCAATATGTTAAGGAACCAAGAAGGGAAAGGAGGGGTAGGAAGGGGGTGTTTCTGTTCTTTCTCAGTGTCATTTGGCAATCTGATGAGCTATGAGAATTTGTCAAAATTAAACTGACCATGCCCAGACAGAATTGCTCTTTTTCTCTTTCTTGGAGCAGCTTTGATGGCAAATGGGATATTATTTCTATCTTTCTGTCAGACAGTTATAATGTACTGTGTTTATAAATCCACCACCAGTCTGATTTTTGCTAAATGGTCTTTCAAAATCTCCTTACCTCCTTGAATAAGCAGTACTGCCCAAAATGTCATGAGGTGCCAATATATATTAAGTTGAAAGTTCTCTTGATGTTTTACTTTTTCCAGAGCCACTAGCTACTCTGTAGCATTTCTGAGAAGCATATTTTCTTTAAGGTCATAGATGCCAAGACTAACAAGTATGATTTTATGGATGCAAGAAAATAGTATGGTTCTAATTTGGAAGTATATGTTCTCTTACAGAAAATGCACCTGTGGTAAAGTTTTTTGTGAAAAGATATTGTAGTATTTTTTCTTTATTAGTGAAATGTTATCTCTCTGTAGGATACTCCCCTCTTCCTCTCACAGGCTTAACCTGCAATTACTGCAATAAAATACTGTAGGAGTCCCAGAAATATAATTCTAAAAGGAAAGCACTTCCTGAAAAGCTGCAATATTAATGCATTAGCATTTTGAAAATTACATTCTTTGAAATGAATCAGTGTTGGGGAGGGTGGTAATTCTGAAAGACTCAGAGGCAAATATACTGTTGGACTAGAAGATAAAACTAGTTTGGACTTTTCCAAAACACTAAATTTGAAATGTTCACACCAAATATTAGAGCCAAACCATGTTTCAGATTCCAGAAAGGAGCTGTAACATGATAAGCTGTGATGAATCCAGAGAATTTCTGACTTGTTTTTTGAGCTCCATAGAAAAGGAGTTTTAGAAATATTTAATTCAGACTATCAACAAGCCTAACCTGAAAATGTAATGCAATTAATAGCACACGGATTTTATTTTTTTTGAGCATTAAATATGAATTTATAGCTCAGCTTAATTCTTATTCATAAACATGAGTATAATTTTCTGGCAGACACCTTTCAAATTGAGTTTGTTTAGAAATGTTACAGGTTTATTTTGACTAACCATGATATCTATGGACTTTTTTCTTTCCATATCTATCAATTTAAAAGGTATTTCACTAACAGTAAAATCAAGCCTATTTTGCATGCACATATTCATATGTTCCATAAATACACATTCATATGCATACACATTATGTACAAAGTGCATGCATCTGTATTTATATATCAAAGTGATTATGAAATTAGTCTGAGTAGAAAAGTTTGAACAAAAAATAGAAAATGCTGAGTCAATTTAAACATAAGTATTTTTGTAAGCATACCAGAGACAGTTAAGGTTGAAATGGTGTAGAAAAAATGTATTTTACATATATTTTTCTGATTTCATTCTGATTTAATTTTATATATTTTTTTTGAAATTCAAAATGTTATGCACAAAAATCTGAATAGGATTAAACAGACGTGCTTGATCAGAACAAGGAATCCCCCATGCAAGCATCATATCTCTGATGTTAATGATCAGTAAGAGATACCTAAGGCAAGAATTACAAAAGAAAACAAACAAAAAAACCCCAAAACAAAACACCAAACAAACAAACAATTAAGAAAAAAAGAAAAACAGAGAGAAATGGTAAACTCTTTCAGCCCCTGGTAGATAGCATACTTGGATATTTTTCATTGAATATGGATCACACCATTTTAATGTACAGAGAAGTGACTCTATCTACTCGTACCGCGCTGCCCACACCTGCTGACACTTAACGTCCCTCGTGTCACTTGGTGCCAACGAGTTCCAGATTTCAGTTCTTCATCAAATTAATAATGTCTTGAATACTTTTTTTTAAAGAAACTATTAAGGCATTTCTTCCTTTCCTCAGTTTTTCCAAACGAAAAGTTTTAATCTATTTAGTCTACTGTCAAATAGCTGATCATACTTTCCATTCTTCTGGCATTTCTGCAAGGCCTTTTTCTGACCATTTCTGACAATGACTCTCAGAACTTCTCTGCAATTAGAAGCAATTTAGAGTCTCCTATTCTACATGTATTGTTACTATTATTTTTATTTATTACTTCATGGGAAAGTAATTTCATTCATAAATTTGTCACCTCTTCATTTGATGACCTCCTTATTCAGTGCTGTCTGATCTTCGCACAAGCATTTACAGCCACACTTAGATTTAGCTACTCTCAATAATTTTCTGTCATTAAGCAAACATTGCTACCTGTTTCCACAAATTAAAATGGAAGCTTTGCAGCCAAATAAAAGGTGAGATTAGATTTAAAAAAAGGAATTTGGTGTTTTTAAATCCACTTTTTTGCAATGTTCTATCTAAAGTGATAAATAAAACAATCGTTCTTTGAAAAGTATCTGAGCAATCTCATCATGAGCAAGTTCCTGTGGTGGGATTGGGAAAGGAGGAGAGGATAAACAGTGGGGGAAATAAAATTGAAAAAAATCCAGCATTTTTCTTCAACTGGCTTACACTTTTCTGGAAAATCTTCTTATTTTTTTTGTTGATAAATGAAAAAATCTATTAACATCTTTTTTCTCAGTCACTTACATTCTTTGCTTTGGCAAAGTTGTTAGTTAGTCCTTAAGGTCATACCTTCCACTTACTACAAATAAGATATTATTTTGTTTAATAGAATTTTATGCAGTCAGTGAGACTTTCTTCTGCCTTTGCATGAACATTTTATGGTTTCCTTGATAAACCCCGTACCATTGATACCACGTGCTTTTTTGAGGAGATGGAAACATGATCATGCTAGTAACAGTGGCTGAGCTTCTGCATGGAAACTGGAGATGGAATCTAGGTTTCCTACAGTCACTTCTGTGTCTTGTAAAATCATTAGATTCTAAAATGCCCCTACCTATACATGAAATTATGTCTATGGAAACTTACAGCTTAAACTTGAAAAAAGCATGTTGTACTTTTTTTTTTTTTTTTGCCTATATCACAAGAATAACAGGGGCCCTATTCAGCCCTCAGGGCTGCATCCCGATTTCTAGTTAAAAAAAAATGTAGTCTCCATTCTGCAGAAATCTTGTGCTGATAATGACTAGATGAAATATAAGGGTAAAATAAATCCATAGATGGAGAAGAGAGGTTTACAGTGACAGCAACAGAAGTATATCTTTGCGAAGACGAAGAGATCATGCTGCAGCTCTGACCTGTTGTTGCTGATTGATTGCAGTTCATGCAGAATCTCATGGAGATGATAATTCCATGTCTCCATTTTATGCCCTTGCTAAATCAATGTATCCTACATGTTGTTGCCATAGACATTTCAAGTAAATATTGCAGGTATTAGTATGTTAGTTCCATTAGTTCTGATATTATTGCAGCTCGTTGAGATAAAAACTTTTCATCTTTTCTTGACTTTTGTAGAATTTTTTCTCTTAAGATGCAGCAAAACACCTTTTTTCTGCTTATTTTTTACTTCTGAAATAATTTCTCAACCACTACATAATAGAAAATACTTCCAATGCAAACTAATTTTGAATTGTCCTCTGAATTTGAAGGCATGGAAATGTAATGACTGAAAAAGATATTTTCATAAAATTCTCAGAGGAGGTAATCAGAACCCAGAAGATATCTTCAGGAAAGATATTACCATTTTAGTTGCATTAACTTTCCTTAAGCAATGCATTGTATTGTTAATCACAGATCTTCCTTACTCTTGGCTGGCTTTTCTCAACATCCATGAACCATGAAATATTCAAATCAACCTGCTGTTTAGAAATGAGAAATCAATGGTTTTATAAAGGTACTTATAATGGTCAGACTAAAAGAGGAGCAAGAGAAATATGAGATAATATCAGTGTGGGTGCCTTAATTAGGCTCTTTATTTATAGCCTGCAGAGATTGATTTCTAACCCTTAGATACTCCAAATCACTCCAGGAAAATTCTATTGACTATATAAACAACATAGGTTTCCAAATTCAGAAATTCCTATTAGGTGTTCAAATTATTTCCTCCTGACCTTTTTGTGTTCTTTTTTTCTTCTAAGTGTTTTCATCTCTTTCAGCTGTGAATATTTAAAATAAAAATATTTTAAAAAATCGGTATAATAAAATATTTTTAGAGGATAGCAAATTGACACATCCATCTTCTGGGACTCTGAACTACAAAACTCAGTTCTCATAGGCCCATGATTCCAGCAAGGAGCTTTCTTTGTGGTGATTCTTTATTGCACCTTCTCTGTATGGCTTGTTTGTTCAAATAATAGCCACACATATTTAAGAGATATACAAAAGAGATATAAATAACAAAAGTATTGTGTTCTCATTCTTAAAGACTACTTTTGATAAACGTAAAAGTTCAAACACAGTCACGAACTTTGCTCACTTGGCAAAAGCCATCACTCCAGTATAACAGCCTCCGTGAAGTAGGTTTCTACCCTTTGGTCTGCTTCATTAAATATCTCAGGTCTCCAGTGTCAGTACTGGGTTGTGGTCATCTGAAAATGCATATCAAATAAATTAGTTAATTTCCTGAACTCTTTGGATAAACAAATTCATTTATTCTGATAAGTGAAAGCACTTAGAAAAGCATATGCTGCTGGTCTGAGCAAAACACTGACTCACTGACTTTCTAGATCGCTAAGATTTCTTGTGCAGGTGGTCTAATTTCAGATTTATATTCTAGGCCTGGAAATCTACTGCAACTTCTCTTTTTACTACACTACTGGAGCTATAACAAACATGAGAAATAAGTAACAGATTCTCCAGCAAGTACATCACAGTTTCTTCCATGTTAGTCTTCCATTCCTCCAGAATCATAGCTCTTTGCAGTTCTGGATATCTAATTTGGACAAAAGTCTCATTGGGAAGTCAATTAGGGTCTGCAAGAAGTTCCACTAAATTAGTACTTCAAAAATTGGAAAAAAACCCTTAAGTTTGTATAAAATTAATAAAGCTGCTATATATTTTGTTCTAAGATGTTCCTTCTGCAGTGAGTTTTAGATTTCTATATATAATCTAATAATTATTAGATGGCAAATTGTTAATAAGGAAGTTTTCTCCAAAGTGATACCCATGCACCCAATGGAGTGCACAAGACGATCCACTGACATGCAGGAGGATTTTTTTTGTTGTCATTATTAAATAATATATATTTTAAAAAGAGCAGATTTCATCTTTACCTCATAATTTTTAATACCTCATTTTGTGCATGTTTTATAATGTCTATAATATGCTAGATACAAATTATAAAGAAAACACAAATGTGCATATACTGGCAGTGCATGCTTATAATTTTTTTCTATGGTTGCACAGTCAAAAATGTTTAGATACCACCGCAATGAAGCATGGCAAATGGCATTTACAAAACCTTTTTAAAAATACAAAAAGTTTCATGTACAGGAATCTCTTGTCTAAATTTTGTGAGCAAAATTAACATTGCAGTATAAAGCACTAATCAAAATCAAGATAGTGCATTAAAAATCTGTGAACAGTTCCATAAATAAACACTCTTCATAATCAAAGCAGCTTGTAAAAATCATCCTCTTATCTGATATGAGTGGCATTTAAATTCTTCCTTATTCCTTAACAATTTCCCTATTAGGAAAAAGGTCAGAGATAAAAAGAGTTACAGATGAATACACTTTAATGCGGCATGGAAAAGAAAAGCCTCTTTTGTAAAGAAGACTCATCTCTTGCTAAACCTAGCTAAAATAAATTAAAAAAATATATTTCCTGCTCGGCTATAAAATATAAGCAGCTACGTACATGGAACAACTATTTTTATTACTTTTTTGCCAGTCTTTGACAGAAAAATTATGCCTGGGAATTTGAAACTCTTATAGACCATTCACATGTACCTAATAAATAATGACAGAGAACTGGGTAAGCCTAGTGGCTTACATGTCTGAATAATATTTACTTAACCAGAACATTAATGCATCACTTTTTTTTTGTTTTGTTTTGTTTTCCCTGAGCTGAACGGTTCAGCTAACACAATTGCCACAGTCATTCTCTCAGCAGCAACTGAAATCTACATTTAAGTGCCATCTGTGAGGCAGTCAAAAACTGGCTGATTCTGTGCCTTTGTTGTCCTGTATGATGTTATGCCTTAGTTAATAACTGAGAATTCAAGCACAGAGAAAGATGAATCTCTCTGATGTCATTCCCTTCATTGTATGTGAAGATCTGTGCCCCACCACCTACTAAGCTTTCCCTGACTGACCCGTGTTTACCTTCTGTTGGTGCCACTTCCCACTGTGTTATTGATGTGCTTTTCTGCCCAGGAAGCCGTCCTTCTCAATGCACTTTGTTATGCTCGGGCCATGGGCACACACTGTTCTTTGTTGTACTGTATATGAGGAATGTTTTTGGAGGGGAACACTGATGGTATCAACGATTAGGAGTTAAAGTGTCTCCAAAGCCACAGATGCAACACGCCGCATTGCCAACACACTGTATTGCAGGGATTAAATTTAAAATCTATTCAATTATGAGGTTTTCTCCTTATACCTAAGTGCCTTTCATTTGCATAACAGAAAGCTATGTGCTTCTAAATACACAGACTAGGCATGTTTCAGTCACTTTTTGATTCTCTTCTCTTATTGTTTAGGTTTTTTTCATTTAGCACTGTTCAAAGCTGTGCAGAATGGCAGTCAACACTTAAGATTAGCAATACTATTAAAGGAACAATGTGCCTGTCGATTAACCTCCAAGGAAACGACATGTGGAGGCAAGGAATTTGCCTTTCTGATTTTATTTTTTTTTTTTTTGTCTTATATTTAAAGGTGTTTCCCAAAATGTGGAGTATGGTCTCAATCATGAGTTAGGGAAAGAAAAGGGGAAAAAGGTACGCAAAACTCTGGGTGGCAGGGGGACAATTAATGAGGTTATGGTTTGGTCAATACATGCCAGAGCCAGATCATGAACATTTCGGGTTTAATTTCCCAACAGAGCAGAAAATTCACCTCTAAAAATAGTGGGAAATGCTTCTCCTGGACTTTTTTTTTCTCTTCGTGGTATTGGTGGTGTTTTCACTAAACCTCTAATACCTGCTTATATTTCCTGAGTAACTGTACTGTTAAAACAACTTACTCTCTTTTTAATTCTTGTCATTATTCAGAAAGAAATCCATGAAAAGGTGGCTGTTCACTTACGAATAACAAATCCTGTAAAATTATACTCTGAATGAGGTCTTTCCTTTCCTTCCCTCTGTGCAGTTTGTCTTCTAAACTTAATCGATTCTGACTTTGTCTCTGCGAGAAATGCGAATTGGGCATTCTGATCTCAGTTGACCCACCTAGGGAGAAAAAGTGTTTCAAAACACATGTGGAACAAGAGGCTTGATGAAGCAAAACGATGAAATGATGACTAATTCTAATGAACACTGTGATTTAAAGCATCTGGCTTTGGAAAAAAATATTATCTAGAGAGTTTTCTTTCCTGCCTGCCACCTCAGGTGAGTTGATATTAGGTCTGTGGCAGCACTACTAATTTTCTTCTCTCTCCTAGAAGTGCAATGGTCCATACTATCTTATTAGTTATGCTTTTTATTTCATAAATGCTGTATGTGTCTTCTTAGCAGAAATAAAGTTTAAACGAACTTGTGGTGACATCAAGGGGACCAACTGGATTAATAGATGATAGACATGTTAGACAGGGGGGACTAAACACATCATCAGAGCCTGTTTAATGTGAATGAGAGCATCTGTGATGCTCCTGAAACAGGAGGCTTATATGAAAAAATTTTTATACTTTTCTACCTTTACTTACAACCTTAATAGTGGTAGTAATCAAACATTTATTCTTGAGGGAAAAATCAACATACTGATTTGATACATGAACTCCTTAGTTTCTTTTAAAGTGGATCCTTAGGTATTCAGAAAGAAAAGCAAGCAAAATGAACAAAAGACAAACCTGGACTTAACATGATTTTAACATGTCTACCACCTTTGCTTGATTCTAAAATAATAAAGTAAACTAGCATTAATAACATATTTTGATAATATCTAATATGATGGTCACACTTATTTAAAACAATGAAAAACATTTTTCTTGGGAATCTTTTTATTGTATTTTCCCCTCTGTATATCATATGCCTGTACAAAAGGTGAAGTGTTTTTTTTCATGGTATGAGTTTCTTTTTTCAGTTACAGACTAATCAGGAAAAAAATAAAATTAAGCAGTGAAGATCTGAAGCAGCCACCTTCTAATGTATACTATCTGAATTCTGTGAGAGGAATAGGAAAAAAAAAGCCCAAGAGGAGTACTCCCTGCTGGTTTCAAAGGTGAGTTTTCTGCTCTTGTGGGAAATGAAACCCCAAAAGAGGAGGTAGTGAACACTGCTTCTCTGGTAGTTATTACAAATCCATTAATCATTAATGTTCTATTTTGCTAGTCAATCAGTAGTAACACAGTTTCATAGAGCCTTTGTTGTAATTTGGCATGTCTCAACGTCATTTTTTACATAGCTAATCAATGGTTTGTATTCAAATTCAAGAGTTTAAGGATTGAAGAAATAGGTTTGATATTTCCCTAACTGAAAGGTCTAAAGAAAAGTAATATTTCACATTTGACACTGCCTTTTTCTTTATTGATCACTCAGTAGAGCTGGAAAAGATCACTGATGTCACTACTGCTTCCCTGCTTCTTGTTTTATTAATGATGATATATTGCTCTCTTTGGAAATAAATACACTGGAAGCAATATACTAAGAACAGGCAAAAGTGCCATATCAGTTCTAGTCATTTGTTTAATCTCCTTATAGACTAGTTATGGGTGAAATGCTGCAAGTGCACTTATTAATTCGTGTTCTGTTTGCAGTTGAAAATATGGACTAATTCAAAGCCAAGTGTTTTCAGATAGAAAGAGTTCTAGAATTCTCAAAAAATATTTTCTCTTTCTTTTAGACAAACTATTTAACAACCTATGACTCAGGGTCTGTTAATTTTCTATCTGGATATGCAGTAATTTAGAGATTTTTAGGTTTTAGGTTTTTGTTCTAATTAGTAACAATGTTTTAATTTAATTTGAAAAAGAATTAAAGAAGGGAGACAGGACCACTAAGGGATTCGCAGCTAGCTATACATTATGACTTACTTTTTACATGCCAATAAAGACAATTTTAGATCTAATGAGTGATTTCAATAATTATTTGTAACATGAATAAGCATGACATTTGCAAATACAACGATGCACTGTGTATCATCATATCTCTCAAGACAGTTCATAAAAACACGTGGCCTATGTTCATCAAAATCAACGACAAATGCACAGTTGCATCCTAGATACTTTTTGTAGAACAAAAATATTCATAAACATTTCTCTTCATCCATTTCTCAGTTGCAGTGTGCTATAGACAGATATTTTAAATGCCAGCAGTGCTTTATAGAAGATATGACTAATCTAGAGAATTTCCATTTGAAAGAGAAATGAGTAATAATTGATTGGCCTAGATCCAAAGTCACAGTGGGGTTCAAAAAGCTTGTAAGTGCCCTCATAAAAATAGAAGCTGTATCAACCAATTGAATTTAATTATATGTGAAGGTGATGAGGGAGCTAAACAGCCTGTAATTGGAGTCCAATTACTCAGCTGGTCTTCCATAAAATTAATTCATCTGAAAGTTTGCCATTGTCCCATGCTCGAGGCCTGCTGCTGGTTTAATTAGTTAATACTGAGGAATCTCGAAACATTACATTATTTTGTCTTTATTGCCAATTATGGGTTAAGGAAAATTGTGTATAAAATATTAACATCTGCTTCCAGCATAACTTGGAGAGGGCAAAGGCAAAATATCTCATACTTAATCATGTTAAGAGGAGGAAAATGTCTTTAAACACAGAATAATCTTTCTGCAAGTCAAGGCTTATCAAATTAAAAATCAAGGTGCAAAAGATCATTTGAATGAGGTGCAATAAAAATATAAAATATAAGAGTTTATATAGCAGCTTCACATAGCAACAGTTTAAGTCTGTTATGGAGTTCAAGAATCACTTGGATCCAAGGAAAACCAGAGAGGAAAATAGTTTGGATCACTGTCCTGTTCCTCAGTGGTAGTATCCATGTTGTTCCTAACAACTATGGGAGTGAGTGCAATAGCATTCCCTGACTTCCTTCATTATCAGCAATATACCATTCACGTCTCAACATTAACATTAAATAACAATATTTTATTCTGAAGAGTGTTTTTGTAAAAGACTCACTCAAAAGCCAACAGCTGCTGAATATTGTTCCAGCAATTTCTGTCTCTCTTTTTCATATAAAACCTGTGTAGACAACTCGAAATTAAATGGAAAGGAGACAGGAAGTACCTGTACTTAAATTAAACTCTAAAAGACAAAAACATTCATTCCTGGTTTGTTTCAAAACTGTCTGCAGAAACGGCAAGATTTTCTACAGTTTTAACAGATTTTAGATCAGTCTGGGTTGAAACCTCTCTTACTGTAATCTCGGAAATGACAATCATTGAAAACAAAAGTACTACATGGTCAGAAGTGGGCACTATGTGATACATGATTCCAAAACATTTTTTGAACTTGAAATGGTGAAGGAGAAAAAAAATACTTGATGAGTCCCAAGAATGGTATGCATTTATTTCCCCAAAGACTCATTCATATCTACAAAGAGCTAATTACAGTATGAAGGCTATAAAAAGTTCCATTTTGGAAAGTTTGGGAAAAAGTGTATCAACAACAGGGTTTTTTCTTTTTTTAAGAGTTAAAGGTTAAAACTTAAACCATTTTGTGAACAGTGCACATTGGATTAAAGTAACTTTTTAAAGACTTACACACACTACTGTGCTTTCTCAGACATACAATAAACAATTTTATCATAACCCCATTGAACATACGTAATACAAATTCCCATTATAGTTTCTATACCTTTTCCAGGAGTAGAACTATTGAAGTGAGTTGCTTTTTAAACTCATTTTATTGAATTGAAAATGTGGAGATAAATCTTTACTTACTGGAGTAATATAAAGTCAGATTTTAAAAACAAAATATACTGTATATTTCAGAAACTGGGAGAAAGGCTAATCTCCTAAGGGCTAGATTTCATGACAACTCAGAAAGGTAAAAAACAAACAGAAAACCCTCTGTGAAAAAAGAGTTCGAGATGGAAGAACTTCATCTAACTTTAAAGAAAAATAAATATAAGGCTTCATTTCCTAAACTAAAGAAGGAAAGTGCAGTAGCCTTAAACATTCTTTTAAGCCATAGAGATGCATTAAATTTCTTTGATTAATCTGAACTATTTCTATGCTCTGCCAGTTCTGTAAAACACGAAGAAACGAAGCAAAAGATGTTGAACAGCACAGTCAGGAAGGCCAGGAAATTATACTGGTAAAATCTAAGGGCTTCCTGACAAGAGAAGGTCTTCCATAAAAACTATTAGAAATTATCCTAAACATTTGGTAAACAGATATTAAATAGAATTCACTATATGTAATTAACACATAGGATTACTCCATCATGGGTGATAACAGGCTAATCAGTAGATGATTTCTAAGGTTCAGTTTCTGTGCTTTTCCTTCTGCTCATGGGAAGAGGACAGAGAGCTGCCCAGCACACGGGAAGTGAGCAGCTGCTGAGGGCTGCTGCTGCTGGAGAGGAGGTACCGAAGTGCTGAGCAGAGATGGCAGGACATTGCCATTATAAATGTCAGCAATTCACTAAGGAAGGAAACACAAGTGTTTTTCTCAAACCTTTCATACTAATTTGAGTGGCTACCATTCAGATAAGTAAATTCATTTGCCATACAAAAAATCCGAGTGTTTCTCGTTTAGAATAACAGTCAGAGTTTATGTAGAGTCAAAGTGATGTATCCTGCCAAAAAATATATCTTCTGTCTTCTCTCTCCTTCTGTATTCCTTAAAAAGCACCTCCAAATTATAAGCATCAACTAAGAAAAAATATTTCCTTTCCTTGGGATGTAAATACTGAAGTAAAAAATAACATTGACTTTAATTATATGCAGATAGTGAGCTTTATCCCTCTCATTATAGTTGTGGACTCTACACATTCTATTTCTCATTCATAGCAGAATAAATATGTAAAAAGAAAATCTATGACACTTTTACAAATTAATATTTACAGTTGACAGTGAACAACAAAATTTCAGCCCTGTATATCTACTAAACCTATATAAAACAAATAATTCTGTTGGCCCTGGAAATACTGAAATGGGAGGTGTATGAAAGTGTAATATGAGTCTCTATCTTATTTACGAGACATTTCACTTAGATCATGGGCATTGAACAGAATTTTTTTTATAAGCTGTATAGCCACAAATAACATCAAATCATAAAAGGTTCAGCCAGGAATGTAACAAAATTCCCTCCCCCTCATCTTCCTTAAATAAATATTTTGTTGAAAAAAAAGAGTCTATATTGAAATATTTCTATCACTGTATTTCATTTCCCACTGACAACAGGAGTAGAGATATAAGTGATCTGGTACAGTATCCTCTGTCTGCATCCATGCACTTACCAGAAAGAAGCTACTCCTCTCTCGAGGAGTTCTTCTATGTCTTTCTCTTCATGGAGAAGTTACACCCAAGTAGCATAACTTGACAGCTTCACTCATGAGCAGAAAAAGTCAGTTTTACACTTCTGTTAAAAAAAGTAAATAATTGCTTTTACTGAAAAAAAAAAATAATTTCCAAGGCAAAAGCGGGATATACGTATTGACATTTTCACATTGTTGAAATCTATAATCTTGCAAGAAGTCAGCAAACAAGCTGTACTTAAACAGAATTGCCTGCCTACATGAAGCTATTTGCAAGACTGGGACATAAAGGAGCAGCAATCCATAAAGACAAATTTATTTTTATTTCACTTTAATGACCTTTAATATTTGCAGAACACTTTAGAAATGAAAAATGGTCCATCTGATTTCTACATCAGATGTGTGCACTTCATCTCATCAATATTCCACCTGCATGTGCATCATTCAGATGGCTGTTCAAGGGCTGGTGTCTGACTCTAAAAAAGTATTGTTGGTGAGAGCCAAAATGTGAAGTGCAAAAAAAAGACTGCCTCTGTTCTTTGGGGTTAAAGAGCCAAGCCCAAAGATTGCTCTACATAGGTGTCTAATGGATCATCTAATTAGATGTGTGTGTGGGTCTATGCTACATGACATGGGACTGCAAAACTTGCTTACCTCAGGAAAAAGGAAGACCAAGGCTCTTTGTCATTCCCTTAATAAATCCATGGTCTGTCCAGCCCCTATCGTACTCTTTGTGACAGCAGTGGTCTCATAGGTAAGTGTATCTTTGTAAAATAGAAAGGTTGTTTTTACATGTAGGGGAAGATTATTTAGTCTTATATTGCACTTTTCATATAAAATTCTGCTACAGAAAATGTGGCCAAAGGGAAACACTTCTTTTACCCCTCTGCTTTAAACTGAAGGTCAGTTTCCATGACAGGACTAAATATATCACTTCTTATTGTTTATACCTTACCTTATTTAACTTAATTAATTATTTTCACTGTCTTAAGAGAGAATAGTATTTTTAAATTGGGTTTATTTGGAGGAAGGGATGTCTGCAGTAAAGTTTTTTAAAATGTATATGTTTGTGTATGTCAGTACGTGTGTAATAGCAGGTGTATTATAGCCCCCAGAAGGATTTCCATTTTCACAGGAATCAGGGATGTAACTGTGAGCAACTTTTGTTGGTTAGTTTCTTTTTGGTGAAACCATGAGAAAAAGGAGGGGTTTTTCCTATTTTGCTGGCAATTACAAGTTTTTATTAGTTTATTTTTCATTCGTATTCAGTCATATACTCTCATATATGTTATCACACTTGTAAAACGCTGTTTTAAAATTATGCTGAATGGCATTTAGAAGTAATGTCAGCTGTGGGCCAAGTTCTGATACACTCATAAACATGACTCTCTGTCTATTCCTTAAAAACACATTGTTGAGGATACAGATTTGAAGAATTTTTACCTGCATAAATGTCTGGCAAATAAAATGTTAATGGAAAAAAATCTTTCTATAAAGTCCGATAATCATAAGAATTATTTTTTGAAAGATAAATTATTTGATGGAAAAGGGAAAAAAATCCCCCATAAAGCTAGGTAGCTATGTCAGGAGTTTAATGTTTTCTTACAAACTGCAACAGGAAAAAGGCATAGCTGTTGTCACTACGTAAGTATTGAGACAAAATAAAGAGCGCTGAATGATTTTTCATCTAATTCTATTAAAAATTTTATTTAATATTTAAAGGAATATTTCTGTGTGACATTCCATGTGATAGTTAGTTTCCACAAATAAGCTATTATGCAAAGAAAAAAGATATTTTTATCTTTTATTCTATGCTTGCACAAGAAATAGTCTCCCATCTCACACACATCACAAAGCCATACCTTTTGCTCCAGTTTCCACAACCTAAGCACAACTGTAGCTTTTAAAAGTGTATATCTTTCCCTGCCTATATTAAATGACAGAACTTGGAATAAAATTAAAACATATGAAAAAATCTTAGAAGCAAAAAACCCCAATAACTTAGCAAGGAAAACCAGTATCCTTTGTCATTATATAGTCCATAACAGTCATGGTTTTTTACAGTAATTCTTTGACTTTAAATAAACTAGAAATCTTTCCTCTCCTAAAATGCTGGAATGCTTAAGGCCTGCCCTGAACTTTTCAACTCCTGTACGTGCCTCGTGGATATGGCTCTGTGTTGGCTGCTGAACTCCGGCAAGATCATCTCTGCCCTTCTGACATTCAGCCAGCTCAAGCACATCTGACTGGGAATTTCTTCCAGCCAGTATTGTTTGCAAATGATTTTGTTCATCGCCAGCTGTTTCTCCCTGCAAACAGCGCTTCATCCATTGCGTGTAAAAATTCTCTGCTGATGCTCACACTCATGTATGTACAAAACTTTGGACGTTTTATGCTAAAGAGTAGGATTTTTTGTGTGCATAGATTTTAGGTGCTTAGAAAACCAAAAAGAAAAAGAAAAAAGAAAGGAAAAAAAACCAACCATCACCCTAAAAAAGTCAACCAGTCTAATCCAAAACCAAACCATAGCAAACCCACAACAGAACAAATAACAACAAACAAGTAGAATGGAATGATTTTGACAATGACAAGAAAATAAAATTTTTTCCAAACATTTTCTGTGTCTATAAAGACAAGCAACCAGTGCAGATGACATACAAAAATAGACTTCACTGCACAAGTTGCAGTTACTAATGCTAAAATGTTCCTCTCTTGTTGCCCTTATTACTTGGCAAATCTCTTCAATGCTGTCTTTCAAATCTTTTTTCACACGAGTACTCAGGGAAATCCTATAATCTGTATAATTAATCAAACACATTTTTTAGTGGTTGTAGAGTGAATCCATGGAGGCTAATAATGATAAGATGTAATAAAAAATTAGTATTTCCTTTTAGCAATACTGTATGCATAAAAGTATTCCTCCTAACTCCTTTTTTCTTCATTTAAGTATTCTCTGGAAAATATATTTTATTAATTTAAGCCTCTCCTACATAACTCTTCTTTACAGAAGAGGACTTGCATCTAAATAACTCTCTCTATTAACTGATGTGAAAGCAAGGTCTATCCAATTAAATCTATTACAGTAAGATAAATTGGATCTAGGAAACACACACGTCTGTACTCAAATAAATAGCTCATTTGCCTGCAAATTTGTACCATAAATATTGTGGTATTTAACATTAAATAAATACTACTAATTTGAGCAATACATTTGCAATTTCTAAGAGTTGGAAACTATTTTGTTAAGAAAAAATAAGAATAGTGCATAAAAATGTGGAATTTTACAATAAAATCTGAACTCCACTGTTAATTGGATTTATTACAGGCGAAGAAGCAGAGTGCAGGTTTTCAGAACCATAACAGCACAACAGAGACCAGAGCATCTGTGGTTTATACCTTTACTGAAGCCACAAACAAAGTTTCACACTGAACTACCCCACACCATCCCATTCCGTGCTTCCATTAAGATATTTAATTTCATGGGCATTTCATAAAAGCAGATGGTAAATCAAGGAGTATTTTATGACAGTGGCTTGCAAGCAAATGGTGGTCTCTAGTCTTCCAGGTGGCCCACACAACTACTGCTGCCACAACAGTGACACATCTGTCATTTGGTAAGCAGTGACACTTAGTGTTTGTTGTAGCCTGAGCCTGGTTTAGAGTTTCCAGCATATTTTGTAACCCTCTGTAGTAAAAGAAACAATACTAAACAAAGCAAAACAACAAAAGAAATCACATTTCTGTACAGCTGCTCTGTATAGTTTTTGAGCAAATCTAACCATGATCAAGCTTGCTAACATGTTAAGTCAGAAACCTAAAATAACAGCTATAGCAAAATTGTGATCTTTACCACGAACTGAAGAGATTCAAAATGAGAAAACTGAAAGAAATGCAACTTTTTTTTAATCTTAATAGCTTATCATAGAGTACAAAGTCTGAGTTTAAAAGCTTTAATTCCTAGATCTATAAAAGATGTCTCTATCTAGAAAGGAAAAAGTAAATATGTACTTGGGAAAAAAATTCCTGAATTCCATGCAAATATAAACAAAATTACTGCTCCTATTGTATTAAGGCAAAGTTGTTTTCATCTTATTTTCTTGAGACTGATTGTCTAACTTTTAAGCAATCTGCACTGGAGACATGACAGGAAAAGTATGGAATTGACACAATGAAATGTGAAAAAAACCCTACAGTTTTATGATGAAAATACGTGTTTTATCTTCTATAAGTGATAAGCAGAATGTACAACTTAAAATTAAAATTTCAAAGAGAAAACAAAACAAAACACAAAAAGAGAAGAGGAAAAAACATACTTTGGGATCATACTGTCATTCCCAACAAAATTCTAAACCGATTGGGCTTCTTGTTACAAAAATCTACATATATAATTTAATTGGTCTTTCATGAGTAGTTGCACAAAATTAAGCAAAACCTTCTAAATAATTTAGCTGTTCTGCTGATTTATTTTCACATCTTTGCTTTTACTGTTTATTCTTTTCAGATCAGAAAAAGAAAAAAGACAGAATAAATTAATTGAAACCAAAAAATCAATACAGAAACGGATTAAAATTTGCTGTGAAAAAAAACCAGTTCCTGCTAATTCTTTTTCTCTCTCTCTCCCTTTTTTTTTGCAATACAATCTTTACAATTTTGCTAGAAATGCACATATTCTGTTTGTAGCAGCCAAATATTTTATATAAAATTTATATAACGTTATTTATATAACATTTAATATCATTTCATTAAACATAAAAGAGTGCATTTTAAAATCATATCTGTGTTTATGATTTAGTTACATTTCCTATTACATTAAATGGAAGCTGACAGTGTCTAATATCCAATTTTGTTCCCCACGGCTTTTGACAAACAAAATCACAACTGTATTCACATTAAAAATAAATCAAACACATTATTTTCAGTGCTGCAACATTATGAATTGCCACACTGCCCCAGTGGTCTTCAAACAATGTTAAAAACACAGCATTCAAATAATAAAGCAAAAGGAAGAAAGTTAAAGAGCATTTTATAGCCCAGAATAATATGTTTTTTTACATCATCTTTACATACTTTCTTCAACAATGTTGTCAAACTGTGAGTTCACTAAAGGTCTCTGATAGTGTAAACTCATGAAAATGGTTACAGAAACACTCTAAAAGATGATAATACACCTATATAATTTTGGGCTTTTTAATACTAGCAGGGCTGATGTAGTGTCTAGTAGAAACACCATATATTTCCTACATTTTGCTTTCACAAGTCTACATACTTATAATGATATTGTAATTTTTTAATACAAATGCATCTGAGAAATTTGTGCTGTAATGCAAATTGATTTCCTTAAAATAGTCAGAGTATGCATTATCAGTTTCTTCAGATGTAAAAGAACATCCATAAAAGAAACTGGATATTTTTCTTTCCATTCATAAAGGCTCAAAACCCCCAAAGTCTATTCAAGATTCTGCAGGTAATCAAGGAAAAATCTACACACTGGGGTTTTTTTGTAAATGTGTTCCAAGCAGAAATGTGTTCTGTTTAATTGGATTTCTATTTGTATTAAAGTTTTTAATTTTTTCTTTTCTATGAGGCATTTAGTATTATTTTGGGGGGAAATATTCCATCCTTGTCAGTTAGGCTATGGTACAACATTAAGGCGAACACGGCTCCGATGTCATTTTCATTTAGCTTTCAGTTGTGCTTTTCTGATGTTCAGATTTTGAAAGCTTAATGATTGTTTACTTGAACCCAGGAAGCTGGGGAAGCAGACAGACTTTATGCAGCTCAAAGAGGATTTGGAGCACGCAACCGCTTGTGCTGTGGCTTCGTTATCTTCTTCTCCCTCTTGTGGCCTCCAACAGTAAGAGCAAATCAGACATCCTGGCACCCAGCACGGCTGTTGCTCCTATAATAATTGGGGAGAAAACCAGACTTTGGGGAAAAATGCCATAGGATCCAGATGCTGCCACAGCACTGGAGAGGCTTCTGTGCAGTGTGATGCTCTCCACCTGAGAGGGACACGGGGATAATGATGATGGCAGGGTCGGGAGCAAAGCCCCCTTTGCCATACTTGCCCCTGGGGACCTTGTGGCACAGTGGGGAACTGGTCAACTTTCCCCAGCTCTGCAACAAAATTAAGTCCAGTGCTTTTTAACCAAGATTTTCAGCTAGGGATAAGGTCATGAGAAGAGAGAATCCACATTCATATGAGCTGGTAGGACTACATTTCTCAGAAGCATCTTGATCCTGTTGCAGAGCTGACCTAAAAGGTTAAAAATTAAATGGAGTGTCTGGTGCAAGATAGGAATAAATTAAGGTGGTAGAGGTTCCCAGACTAATTTACAACCAGGTTTACAACCAGCTTTGCAAGATCACTGAGGCAATTTCAAGGCGTAGTTGCCCACTTCAGTTGCACAAACCAGTTCTTTTCTGGGCTCTCAATAGTAATGACAACAAAAATAAACAGCATTAAAATGTCTCTTTGCAGCCATATGAAATAAACAGTTTAATATTCTGACTTTAGGGCCGCAAATTGGTGGCTATAAATATTGTACTGCATTCAAAGTTCTGTATATGCCATCTGGTGACCATGTGATTAGTGTATCTATGGGGCAAAAGGGGGGGGGGGGG